>JBBPBX010052775.1:0-24079 GCA_038048925.1 Garcialebias charrua
AGGCCTTCTCTGCTGGCCTGAACACTATTGGAATCACAAACTTTCATTAATTTTCTTTCTAACAATTGAAATGTACAGTATCAGTTATTCCAAATTGTTCATTTCATAGCTTTTCTTCTGGTTCCATTAGCATGTCTATAAGGAGCTTTTTAGCCAATCATAATTTGATCATCATGTGTTGCTAGGATCAAACAAATCTGCCTTGAGACCTTCAGACTGAACAGTGCAGGCAGCTGTAGCTTATAATTAATGACAATGAAACTGTTGCTTTAATCAATCAGATTTTGAGTTGGTGACGCCAGGGCCTTCTAGCAGGCATTTGACAATGTTAGCATTTTTACATAGTTTAATTGGATGGCTAGAGAGTGTACTGGTCGGGGGCTAGGATACTGCATCTGTAGGAACCTGCACAGGCAATTACCGTGTTTCCATCAAGGTTTCTTGATGCGCATTTTGAAGTATCGCATCAGAAAAGGTGAATGGAAATGGCACGATTCGAATTAACTTCCACTAATTCGCAAAGAAGTTGATACGCTCGCTTGAGGTGGTTTTGGGGTTTTTCGAAACAGAGCTGATGCGCAAAACGAGAGATGGAAACAGATTTGCCGACTCAGTTCTGACGTAGCGAACATTCACGTCATGTGACTGATCAGCTGTTTCCGCTGTAACATCGCTAAAACTAGTTGGCATGACAGAATAAATACAACTTGCCCGATAGCAACACATTCCTGAAATATTCTCTCCATTTTGCCGAGATGTGTGGTTCGGTTCCTGTTTTCAACCGCTACTTCCTGTTTACTGTAGACGTGCGTAACGCTGACGTCTGACGTAATGCCGCTTTGCGTGGCCTGGTGGATTCGCTTCAAGCCAGTTGATGGAAACACTTCCTGGTGGATTCGCTTCAAGCCAGTTGATGGAAACACTTCTGATTCGCATTAATTTTTATTTACATTTTTGCGAATTTTCAAAAATTCGCTCAAAATTCGAATTGAAAATAGATGGAAACACGGCTCATGAATATTTAATAGCTGTTTTTTCAACCCACAGTGGCTGCTTCTGTTGAGCGTACATTCTAAGTCCTAAAGATAATTAAAACATGCCAAAACATGACAAGGCCGAGCCACCCATTAGCCTAGTGATAGAAAACTATTTACTGTTGGAAATGAAACGCAAGGATAATCTGTCCATCCATCCATCCATTTTCTTCCGCTTATCCGGGGTCGGGTCGCGGGGGTAGCAGCCTAAGTAGGGAGGCCCAGACTTCCCTCTCCCCAGCCACTTGGAGCAGCTCCTCTGGGGGAATCCCAAGGCGTTCCCAGGCCAGCCGAGAAACATAGTCCCTCCAGCGCGTCCTGGGTCTTCCTCTGGGTCTCCTCCCGGTGGGACATGCCCGGAACACCTCACCAGGGAGGCGTCCAGGAGGCATCCTAACCAGATGCCCGAGCCACCTCAACTGGCTCCTCTCGATGTGGAGAAGCAGCGGCTCTACTCCGAGTCCCTCCCGGATGACTGAGCTTCTCACCCTATCTCTAAGGGAGAGTCCAGACACCCTGCGGAGAAAACTCATTTCAGCCGCTTGTATCCGAGATCTTGTTCTTTCGGTCATAACCCAAAGCTCATGACCATAGATGAGGGTGGGAACGTAGATCGATCGGTAAATTGAGAGCTTTGCCTTTTGACTCAGCTCTCTCTTCACCACGACAGACCGGTACAGCGCCCGCTTCACTGCGGACGCTGCACCTATCCGCCTATCGATCTCACGCTCCAGTTTTCCCTCATTCGTGAACAAGATCCCGAGATACTTAAACTCCTCCACTTGGGGAAGGACCTCCTCCCCGACCCGGAGAGGGCACGCTACCCTTTTCCGGCTCAAGACCATGGCCTCGGATTTGGAGGAACTGATCCTCATCCCGGCCGCATCACATTCAGCTGCAAACCGCTCCAGCGAAAGCTGTAGATCACGAACTGATGAAGCCAATAGGACCACATCATCTGCAAAAAACAGAGAAGCGATTCTAAGGCCACCAAAACGGATCCTCTCAACACCTTGGCTGCGCCTAGAAATTCTGTCCATAAAAGTTATAAACAGAATCGGTGACAAAGGGCAACCTTGGCGGAGTCCAACTCTCACCGGAAACGAGCCTGACTTACTGCCGGCAATGCGGACCAAGCTCTGACACCGGTCGTACAGGGACCTAACAGCCCATATCAATGGGCCTGGTACCCCATACTCCCGGAGTACCCGCCACAGAACCCCCCGAGGGACGCGGTCGAATGCCTTTTCCAAGTCTACAAAGCACATGTAAACTGGTTGGGCAAACTCCCACGCACCCTCCAGGACCCTGTTGAGGGTGTAGAGCTGGTCTAGTGTTCCACGACCAGGACGAAAACCACACTGCTCCTCCTGAATCCGAGGTTCGACTATCCGACGGACCCTCCTCTCCAGAACCCCTGAATAGACCTTACCAGGGAGGCTTAAGAGTGTGATCCCTCTATAGTTGGAACACACCCTACGGTCCCCCTTTTTGAATAGGGGAACCACCACCCCAGTCTGCCAATCCAAGGGAACTGCCCCCGATGTCCACGCGATATTGCAGAGTCGCGTAAGCCAACACAACCCCACAACATCCAGAGCCCTAAGGAACTCAGGACGAATCTCATCCACCCCCGGAGCCTTGCCACCGCGGAGCTTTTTAACCACCTCGGCGACCTCAGCACCAGAGATTGGAGAGCCCGACCCAAAGTCCCCAGGCTCCGCTTCCTCAGTGGAAGACGTGCCAGTAGGATTGAGGAGGTCTTCGAAGTATTCCGCCCACCGACTCACAACATCCCGAGTTGAGGTCAACAGCACGCCATCCCCACCATAAATGGTGTTGGTCGCGTACCGCTTTCCCCCCCTGAGACGCCGGATGGTGGACCAGAATCGCCTCGAAGCCGTACGGAAGTCATTCTCCATGGCCTCTCCGAACTCCTCCCACGCCCGAGTTTTTGCCTCAGCAACCACCCGAGCCGCATGCCGCTTGGACTGCCGGTACCTATCTGCTGCTTCCGGGGTCCCACAGGCCAAAAAGGCCCAATAGGACTCCTTCTTCAGCTTGACAGCATCCCTCACCGCCGGTGTCCACCACCGGGTTCGAGGGTTGCCACCACGACAGGCACCAACAACCTTGCGGCCACAACTCCGATAAGCTGCCTCGACAATAGAGGCGCGAAACATGGCCCACTCGGGCTCAATGTCCCCCGCCTCCCTCGGAACGTGTTCAAAGCTCTCCCGGAGGTGGGAGTTAAAGCTCCGTCTTACGGGAGACTCTGCCAGACGTTCCCAGCAGACCCTCACAATACGTTTGGGTCTGCCAGGTCTGCCAGGATAATCTGTATGATGGAGTAATTGAATTGCTTGCAATTCAGTTGCAATTCAATTGCAGTTGCATCCAATGATTAACTTACGAGATTATCATTAAAATCCATTCTATGGTTCACAAGATATTTTGCTAACAGAATACAGTAAACAGTTGATTCTAAAGGTTAATGCCAATATATTAAACAATGATATGAAATTTGTTAGCACTTAACACGTGTTGTGGATAATTCTGTACTAACACACCAAGTTTACATTAATATTTGTAAATTGAACTGAGTTATAGTCATTTTGGTGATAGGCACAGATGCTTAGCTGTGGTGGCCATCTTGAATGAAGTTGACTCCAAATGTTGGAGCTGTATAATCAATGATTACTTTATGGGTGTTTCATTAAAATCATCTGGTTAATTAGATATTTTTGGGTGACAGACAGACAAAATCACAAACAAGTAATTACATGTACATGATTGCCCACCATTTATAGCTACAAGCAATAATATTAATGTGGATTTACTTCCTGATCCCAACGTAGTTAGTTCATTTAGCTTCTTGCAAACTATAAGCATTATTTTCAATCTGAGGGGATACAAGTTTTAAATTCAAGGACTTTCACCAGCAGTTTGGAAGTTAGCAAGGATTACTAATGCAGTCCAATGTTAATGTTAATGTTCTAGAATTGCGCCTATGTTACAGTCATTATGAGTTGTTGCGAGACAGAGTTCATTCAAACAAGGTAATAAAACATTCTGGTTTTACTCGAGATGTGCTGCATGGCTGGAGCAGGGCAAACCCCTAGCCCCCCGGGGGCTAAATAAATGAATAAATGACCGCCAGGTCAGCTCCTAAACCGCTAGGCAACCGTGACATCTTTTATACTCAAGTGGGTGGAGCATCACCAGGTGAGGGGCTGGACTCAGGTTTGAGGTGATTGGCTACGGTTTGTGACGTCACAAACCGCAGGAAGTGTGAAACGAAGCGTTTTTAATCACAGACAAATAAATCTACTTAGAGTAAATAAACCACTGGGTGCATTTTTTGGGCACAAGGACTGTTTTTTTATGAAGTAAATACCCAAAGTTGAGTAAAAAACATTAAAAAGTGAATTTTGCATGTGTGGTCACCTTTAAGAAGACTTTAAGTCCTCTTTTTCTGGATGTAAATCGCTTTTTTCAGATGATTATTTCCTCTGGTATCGTATGCTATCCAGCTGGAAGGACTTTACTGAAACCTTTTTACTTTGGGGCATTGTTTTTTTAACAACCAGGAGCAGCTGATTAACATCTCAAAAGCTCAAATACCTCAACTACAGGCCCAAATCCCAAATGAGTTGAAAAGGAGGCGCCGTGGACGAATTCCCGTCAACCTGGCCGCGGTGCTCAAGTACCTGACGCCAAGATCCTGGAGCTGGTGGGAAACTTGGCATGTGACAACAGGAGGACCGGGATCTTCCCCCGTCACCTTCAGCTGTCTGTCCATGGTGACAAGGAACTCGGCAGACTGCTGGGAGGAGTGACCATCGTTCAGGCAGGAATTCTGCCCCACATTCGGGCAGTCCTGCTGCTCAGGAGGACCAAGACCCCCACCGGCTCTGACAGTAAGCTGGATCTGGGTGGATGGATCTGTGTCCAGATTCTTCGGATTCGCTGCAGGAGATCTTCCATCAGCTATCAGCATCTCTTGAATGAAACCAGGATGATGAGCTATGACAGGTGGCACTTAATTTCCCTCTAGGATTAATAAAATATTTTTGAATTGAGTTGAGTTGCCAGCTGTTTTTCTAGGAACACTTTGTATCAAATGCCCTAAAAGCAGTATTGTGCGGCATAAAAAGGTTACATCACCATTAGCAAGTCTCATTTCTTTAACAGACTGGGAAACGACACATCATAAAACACGATGACTTGGTTGTCATTTTTTTGGTAAATACTGTGCAAAGGTGTGAATTATACACCTGTGCAATCACATACAAGGTTTAATTCCTGTTCTTTACAAGTATCCTCCTATCTCTGGCTATCTTTATGCCCCTCATAAAAATGTCTTCATTTTCTCTGCGTCTCAGGTCTTCTCACACCTTTATTGGTGGTCCGAGTCGGGTAGGTATCCATCAGGGCCCCTCACTTAGCCCAGCAACGCTTCAGAGCCAGTGAACAATGGTGGGCCAAAAACAGTCAAGTTTGCATGTGTTTGTATTCGTGTGGGTGTGGGTGGCTGTGCTTTGTGTGCACACCCATGTCTGTTTTTAATCATGCATATTACATCTGCATCAACACGGTGCATGTACAGTGTAAGGAAATGGAGGTTCACTTTTACATATACGGGCTAGCCGAGGAAGTGCTTATGTATGAATGCTCTATGTCCTGATGAGGTTCTCTTGGTGGGTGTTGCAGGTGACATTAGTGCCTTAAAAGGCTATGGTTGGGTGCCAGTGAATGCAACCTTCACTATGTAAACTGGTCAGGACTGAGCCCAGAAAGTTCCTTGTTCTGTGTTTGCTCTGGCTGTAGCTCCTTATTTGTTTCCTGTCAGTGAAGCTTCTTTATTCAATGATACACTTACAAGGGGAGCTTTGCGGGTCAACAATGCATAACTCAGTAGCAAGAGAGCACAGCTCTCTTGAGGATTTAAAGAATCGAGTTTCTAAGTGCTTGCGTCGTGAAAAGGGACACTTGATAGAACTTTGAATAGGACGTTGAAACAATGGAAAGAAGTGTCTGTCAGTCGGTTGCAAATATGAATATGCTTCTTCCAACAGCCTTTACACACTGATGCTTGATGGATGAATGGGTATAGATAGGACTTGCTTGACCTTTAGAGTGGAAAAGTGTGTTTATCTAGTTTTCAAACAAGCCGAGCAGATTGATGTCAATGCTGGTCTTGCCTCTAAGCTAATAGGATCAGTGATCTTTAGTCACAGCTGAATCAGACCTCCAACACTTTGTTTACAGCGTCTTGACGGCAAGGATCTGTCATTATTCTAATGGGAAACGTTTCTGATCATTGCTTTGTTTGCTGAAAAGATTTCTTTCTTTGGTAGTGATTTTCTTATGTTAAGATACCAAATTAAAAAATCCAGAGAACAATGAATCAAATATATTAAAGACATATACCGGTCATAATGACAGCAGCTACAAATTGATAAAAAATAAACTTGACCAATACATTAGATATATTTTCTTGTGAAATTCAACAAAAGAAAGACCGTATTATTATTCTGTTGGAAAGTTTAGTACAGTACAGTCCTCGTTCAGAAGCTGCTGTTACTGTTTAATCCTCCTGCTGCTCTTGGGTCAAAGTGACCCCACAAGGAACAGTTTTAAAACTAAGGGCTTGATGGTCACTTTGACACAAGGGAAGCAGGCAGCAAAGTAAGAAACCGACCGTAATACTTCCGTCACCATGCTTAACAATGGCTGCTTTCTTCTCTTGTTTGTGGTTGGCACTTTGTGTAAAATTAACTCTAACACTGATTTTGACCAGAATATAAAGAAGCTGATCAAATGTACTTTAGCTTCATTACATCTTTTTCATTTGAATGAAAAAAAAAAAAATCAACTTATCGAATACAACTGTAGGAGCAATTTACAAATGTTTGTGACATAATATGTCAACAACAAACTGATCCACTATAAGAAGGTGCTATTTATAAGAATGAGTTTATTGCAGCTCCTCAGACTGATGAAGTCTTTTAGATAAAATATGAAACTTTTCAACAATTTTTTTGTTTTTAATAAAATAAAATAAATCCATCCAAATGACCTGACTTAACTTTGTTAGATTTTCCACCTGGATTATTGAACATGTATCAGGATACGTATGACAAAACTTTGTTTTCAGCTTCACAGTCTAGATAAAGTGACATTTGTTCAAAATTAAGGACTTCAACAAATAATTTTCTTTCACACAAAATGTTTTCTTTTTTAAACAACATATTCAAATAAATTGTATAGATACATACAAATTCCAAAAACAAACCAAGTTCTCATTTTGTAGAACAAAGTCTAATTTTGACCAAACCGACAAGCTACCATCTAGACCACATGGAGCCCAAACCAAGGTGGATTACTCAAGTCCTAAAACAACTCCTTCTAAAAATGTCATTGTGTTTCATGTGAATACATTTCTAGATAACTTTACATCACTGTCAAGTACACTTTATAAGGTTATTTAAATATTAATCTGTAGTTCTTTACTATGGGGTACCATTTGTAAAGTTACACAGTCAAAAATTAACAGCAATATTTTGGTTTATTTCTAGCCTTTCATAAGAGGAAAAAAGTTTATTTTTTTTCAAAGTCATATTTTCATCATGTTGTTCATACATTTATAAATGTCATAGTTCCAAACTAAATATTTAATTTACAAGATAAATATTTAGTTTGCAAACTAAATATTTAGTTCCACCCTAAATATTTATGTCCAAGCGAAACCTTTAACTTACAACCTAAATAATTAACTTGCAAGTTAAATATTTAGTTAGCAAATAAAATATTTACTTTGGAAATTAAATGTTTAGTTTGGAAAATAAATATTTAGGTCTGAGCTAAATATCTAGTTAGCAAGTTAAATATTTAGTTTGCAAATTAAATGTTTAGCTTGGAAAATAATTATTTAGATCCGAGCTAAATATTTAGTTAGCAAATTAAATATTTAATTTATGAATTAAATGTTTAGCTTAGAAATTAAATGTTTAGTTTGGAAATTAAATATTTATCTTTGAAAATAAATATTTAGCTTGGAAATATATATTTAATTTACACCTAAATATTTAGTTCACCAACTATATGTTTAATTTGGAAATTAAACATTTATTTTGGACATAAACATTTACTTTGTAAACTAAATATTTACTGTGGAGCTAAATATTTAGCTTGCTAACTAACTATTCAACTTGTAAGTTAAATATTTAGTTTGTAAACTAAATATTTTGTTTTTTTAATTGAATATTTAGTTAGGAACTATGACATTTATAAATGTATGAATTATATGGTGAAAATATGACTGAAATAAATACAAAAAAATTCTTATGAAAGGCTAAATACCGTAATCCAAAATATTGCTGTTAATAATTTTTGACTGTGCAACTTTACAAATGGCACCCCATAATTTACAAGCACCGATAGCAGCAGAAGCTAGTAGCTAGCTAACACATAACTTATTTAAGAGCCTTTCTGGCAAGTTTATTATAATATTACTGGTTCAGCAACTGTAATTCAAATTAAATAACAGCATTAAGGTTAAAGTAGCACTTGCAAGATAAAGCTATGAGCTTTTTAATAAAATATACATTTCTAATATAACAGCAGCATGTCCCTTTAGCCTTGTTTCGTTCAGGATAGACAGCTTGTCAAAAACAGTCAGCATAAAACACAAAGTGCTGAACATCGGCCTATGTTGTTACAAATCTACAAGACTAGTGTTTCAAAAGTACAAAACCAGGACACAGTGAATCAGCCTTAAACATTTCCAAATCTCGTTAAAGAAGAGCAGGTTGAGATGAAAACCAAGGGAAGCAGGAGGTGAAGCATAAAGTAAAAGCTGAATTTGCTATCAGATGAATGCGGAGGCGGAGGAGAGACATCACTGTTGTACATCTCGGTCAGGGTGTTATGGGAAAATATTCTAGGCTTTCAGCAACAGACAATAACAGCTTGGAAATTGTTAAACATTGTGTCTGATAGCAACTGGTATCTGCAAACAGATCAGAAGTGAGTTGCTACTGAGATTAAAGGAAACGCGAGGCCGTCAGAGAGGCAGGAGCACACAGAGGTTAGACGCTGTTAGACACGTTTCCAATACGTGTCATGTTGAATTACATCAGAATCCATGTGAGCACATGAGGCTCAGAAGGATTTAACTGGAACACAAATACACAGAAATAAATGACTGGAAGTGCATGCTTCTTTAAAAGTTAATCAAAAAATGGACATGCGTTACACCTCATAGTTTGAAAGAATCCTACCAAACAAGCTTTTCAGTCTTTACCTCCAGCTGCAACTTTGTTTCACATAAATGTTTCTCTTCTCAAAAGAAACAACCAGGACGGGATACATCTGTTACAGATCATCACAAAGATTAAATTGTTTTCTTTATTTCGCTGGTAATTTCGGTTTGTCTCTGTCTAGGTATGTATTATCTATTCCCACGATTCATGACCTTGCCTGGCTTTTAGACAACTGGAAGTGCAGAACAGCTCGGTATCCAAAATGTAATTTGTATGTGGGATTAAATAAACCTTCAGATATCGCACTGTGAAATAAAAGTGTAATAACTTTATAAAAAAAAATTTTTTTTTTACATGCATATCTAACAGTGTGTGTTTTAGTGTTTAAAACAAGCACATTTTTGGTGACAGGCTTGTATTTATTATTATTTTTACCAAAAAATGGGGAAAAAAAATCATAAACAATGAACATCATGAACAGTGGAATTATACACAATTACTGGTATTATACAAAAACTCTGATATTTACTTTTGTTTAACCTAGTAGGTTTGTAAACATGACTATTGGTTTATTATCTGCATTTTACCTTCCCATTTATTTTACCATATCATATGATACAGTAAACAATATACGATACATCACTGGGAAACAATATCACACAGTAGACAATAGGACATGATACAATATATGATACACTAAAAAATACTGTATACAATTCCTCATCCATTCATATGTCAATTTTCTTTACTCCTTGTATTTTGTGTTGTTGGTGGGCTGGTGTCTATCTCAGTCACTAAGTGTAAGGCGAGGGAAACCCTGAACTGGTTGCAAGTCCAACACAGGTCCATCCATTAAAATAGTAACACTGCAGTACTATGAGGAGGTACAGTATAGACATTTCCTTGTTTTTAGCTGATGACTGAATTTGGATGTAGCTAGACATATTCTGGTGTTTTGGCTCTCTTGTCTCCCTTAACCATATCTGCAGGAACTGTGAGTAGATGCTGTCTGTTGTTCTCAGCAGTTTCCAATGATGGCTGATTACCTTTCTACATAAGGCTAAATGGAACTATGAATCATCAACCCGCCTACATCGAGGCAACACTCAACTTGTTTACATCGAGGCAACACTCAACTCGTTTACATCGAGGCAACACTCGATGGCTACAACAAAGCAACAAAGCTCCATCAGCTCCGCATACAACAAAGCAACTCTCGACCAGCAACACTCAACTTGCCTTCATCAAGGCAACACTTGATCCACCGTACATAGTTGACCTGCTTACATCGAGACAACACAACTTGCCTATGTCAAGGCAACACTTGATCCACCGTACATAGTTGACCTGCTTACATCAAGAAAAACACAACTTGCCTATGTCAAGGCAACACTTGACCTGCCTACATTGAGGCAACAGTTGACCTATATACAACAAAGCAACTCTTGACCTGCCTACATCGAAGCAACACTCAACTCACCTTCATTGAGGCAACACTTGATCAAAGTCAAAGTCAACTTTATTGTCAGAACTGCAATATGTACAGGACATACACAGAATTGAAATTTCGTTTCTCTCAGTCCCTCGGTGCAACAGTAACTATTTAAAGATTGAAACACTGAAACATATAATAATACTGTAGACATAAGCATAAAATAGTAAAACTGTGACACTGTCCTGAGTTTTTGCATAATGGTATAAGAGTATACAAATTTACACCAACTCTAAAACTAAAACTAAAACACTAAACATTTAATGAACATAATACTGTCCTGAGTTTTTGCATACTAGTATAAAAAAAGTATAAAAAGTATAACTATAAAATAAACTAAAGGTTCTAGCATTGACATTTGCAAAGTGGCAAAGCAGCATATGAGTTAATGTACACAGTATATGTATGAGGTAGTTGATGTTGTTATAGAGGCAAAAGTGGCATATGCAGTAAGGCACATTGGGCATCCTTAAATAAGGCTGGTCAGAGAATACTGTATATGTATCAGCAGTGGTGTAGATATAAAAGTAGTGTAAATGTAAACAGTAGTAATAAATGTAAGCAGTAGTAATAAATGTAAACATTGAATGTAACAGTAGTATGTAAACAGAGAATGTAAACAGTATTATGACTATAGGCAGTGATGTAATACAAACATTAGTGCAAATATGAGAAGTAGTGCAAACTGAATGAGCACATGACCGAGAGTTTAGTGAATAACCCGTTTGATGACACAGAGTCCAGTGTTAAAATCTTTGTGTTGTGTGGTAATGTGTGAGAAAGTTTTTAGTGTTAAGGCAGTTCAAATGGGAGGGGGGGCAGAGCAGGCAGAGTGTTTAGCATCCTGACTGCCTGATGAACAGAGCTGTCTCTCAGTCTGCTGGTTCGAGCCTGGAGACTCCTCAGTCTCCTCCCTGATGGCAGCAGTCTGAAGCAGCTGTGTAGTGGGTGTGTGGGATCACCTGCCATGCAGTGGGCTTTCCGAGTGAGGCGGTTGCTGTGTAAGTCCTGCAGTGAGGGGAAGGAGGTGCCGACGATCTTCTCAGCTGCTCTCACGATGCGCTGGAGGCTCTTGCGGCAGGATGCAGTACATGCACCAAACCACACCGTGATGCAGCTGGTCAGGACACTTTCTATGGCACCCCTGTAGAAGGTGCACATGATGGGGGTTGAAGCTCCAGCCCTTTTCAGCTTGCGGAGAAAGTAGAGACGCTGGTGAGCCTTCTTGGCCAGTGATGCAGTGTTCCTGCTCCAGGACAGGTCCTCTGAGACGTGCACTCCCAGGAACTTGGTGCTGTCTACTCTCTCCACTGTGGTGCTGTTGATGGTCAGAGGGGCATGTTGGGCATCCCTCTTCCTGAAGTCCACAACAATCTCCTTTGTCTTCTCCACGTTGAGAGTGAGATTGTTGTGTCCGCACCACAAGGCCAGGCGGCTCACCTCGTTCCTGTAGTCCGTCTCATCGTTGTTGCTGATGAGACCTACCACTGTTGTGTCGTCCGCAAACTTGATGAAGTGGTTGGAGCTGTATGATGGTGTGCAGTCGTGTGTTAGCAGGGTGAATAGAAGGGGGCTCAGCACACATCCTTGTGGGGCCCCTGTGTTCAATGTGATGGTGCTAGATGTGTTACTCCCGACCCGTACTGTCTGTGGTCTCCCGGTCAGGAAGTCTAGCAGCCAGTTACACATTGAGGTGTTCAGCCCCAGACTGTCCAGTTTAAGGATGAGCTGTTGGGGGATGATGGTGTTGAATGCTGAGCTGAAGTCGATGAACAGCATTCTAACATAAGAGTCCTTCGTGTCCAGATGTGTGAGAGCTGTGTGGAGGGCAGAGGAGATGGCATCGTCGGTTGAGCGATTAGGTCGGTATGCAAATTGGAAGGGATCCAGGGAGGCAGGGAGGACAGATGTGATGCTTTTCATGACTAGCCGTTCAAAGCACTTCATCAGGATGGGGGTGAGTGCTACTGGGCGATAGTCATTGAGGCATGCGGGCGTTGCCTTCTTTGGGACAGGGATGATGGTGGTGGCTTTGAAACAGGTGGGGACGATGGCCTGGCTCAGTGAGATGTTAAAGATGTCCGTGAAGACCGCTGCGAGTTCCCCTGCACAGTCCTTCAGCACACGACCAGGTATGTTGTCAGGACCAGAGGCCTTCCGGGCGTTAATCTTGATGAATGATCGCCTTACGCTGTCTGAGGACAGCGCCAGCACCTGGCCATCAGGAGAGGGGGGGAGTTTATGTGCAGGTGTGCTGTTACTTGCCTCGAACCGAGCAAAGAACTCATTCAGTTCATTCAGCGCAGAGCTTGAGCTGTCACAGGTCTGGGGGGATGGTTTGTAGTTTGTGATGGTCTGTATTCCCTGCCACAGACTGCGTCTATCCTTGCTGTCCTTGAAACAGTGAGCTATTTTCCTGGAATACTGCTCCTTGGCCTCTCTGATGCCCTGATCCAGGTTCTTTCTGGCTACCCTCAGGCCCACCTGATCTCCCGCTTTGAAGGCAGCATTCCTGGCTCTCAGGAGTCTGTAAACCTCTGCTGTCAGCCATGGCTTCTGATTAGCCCGAACAGTGATGGTCTTGAGGTTGGTTACATCATCAATGCACTTGGTGATGTATGAACATACAGTGTCTGAGTACTCCTGGAGACATCTGTTGTTGTTTGTGGTAGCAGCTTCTTTGAACATACCCCAATCTGTCGTGTCAAAACAGTCCTGGAGTGCCTCTGAAGACCCCTCTGGCCACACTCGTATCTGTTTGCGGACTGGTTTTGTGACTTTCACCAGCGGCCTGTATGCAGGCTTTAGCATGACACATATATGGTCAGAAGTACCAATGTGGGGGAGGGGGAGGGCTCTGTAGGCATTTTTTATGGTGGTGTAAACTTGGTCCAGTGTGTTGTTTCCTCTTTTTGCAAAGTTTATGTTTCTGTATGTTTTTGGAAATACACTCTTTAAATCTGCTTTGTTGAAATCACCAGCCGTGATGAGAAAAGCATCAGGATGGGCTGTTTGCTGCTCACTGATGTGCAGATATAGTTCATTCAAAGCCTCACTTCTAACTTTGCTGTTGGAGCTTGGAGGGATATATACAGCAACAATCATAACAGCTGTAAATTCCCTCGGTAAATAGAACGGTCTGCATTTAATAGTCATAAACTCCACTAAAGGTGAGCAATGTTTGTAGACCACAGCAGCATCCAGACACCATGCGTTGTTGATGTAAACACACAGCCCCCCTCCGCGTGTCTTACCTCCCTCGAGGGTTCGGTCCGCTCTGTAGCATGTTAGCTGATCCAACTGAACAGCATGGTCCGGAACGTTGTTGTTAAGCCACGTTTCCGTGAATAAAAACACACAACAGTCTCTCACAGTCTTTTGTGTCGTTCGTAGCAGGCGAATATAATCCAATTTGTTGTCCAAGGAGCGCACGTTAGCCAAAACCATGGATGGAATAGCCGGCCTGTGTGGGCAAGCTGCTAGCCTAGCTCTGACACCTCCACGTTTGCCCCGCTTCTGTTTCCTGTCACGCCGCTTGTGGCGTTTCCACTGCAGGCGCGGTGAAGGGAGGCTCCGGGCTGGCTTCCGCTTTCTGTCAAGCCGCTTGTGGCGCTTCCACGGCGGGCGCGATGAAAGGAAGCTCGGGGCTGGCTTCCAGAGCAGTCGCAGTCACGAAGCTCACGTAGCTTCTCCTCGAGCTCATGTAGCTTCTCCTGGAGTTCGCTGTTTATTCCCAAATGAGCGGTTTTTCCGACATCAAGCAGGAATTCACGGCTATACTTGCGTTCTTGAACACGTAGACAAGACGAAGACGTGCCGGCAAATTGCGATGTGCAGGACAAAACAGACGAAAGCACCGTGTTGCTGGGAGAGAGAGAAGCCACGGCGTTTGCACGCGCCACCATCTTGGTTTTGCATCTTGGTTATTTCAGCCGCTTGTATCCGAGATCTCGTTCTTTCGGTCACAACCCAAAGCTCATGACCATAGATGAGGGTGGGAACGTAGATCGATCGGTAAATTGAGAGCTTTGCCTTTTGACTCAGCTCTCTCTTCACCACGACAGACCGGTACAGCGCCCGCTTCACTGCGGATGCTGCACCTATCCGCCTATCGATCTCACGCTCCAGTTTTCCCTCATTCGTGAACAAGACCCCGAGATACTTAAACTCCTCCACTTGGGGCAGGACCTCATCCCCGACCCGGAGAGGGCATGCTACCCTTTTCCGGCTCAAGACCATGGCCTCGGATTTGGAGGAACTGATCCTCATCCCGGCCGCATCACACTCAGCTGCAAACCGCTCCAGCGAAAGCTGTAGATCACGATCTGATGAAGCCAATAGGACCACATCATCTGCAAAAAACAGAGAAGCGATTCTAAGGCCACCAAAACGGATCCTCTCAACACCTTGGCTGCGCCTAGAAATTCTGTCCATAAAAGTTATGAACAGAATCGGTGACAAAGGGCAACCTTGGCGGAGTCCAACTCTCACTGGAAACGAGCCTGACTTACTGCCGGCAATGCGGACCAAGCTCTGACACCGGTCGTACAGGGACCTAACAGCCCATATCAATGGGCCTGGTACCCCATACTCCCGGAGTACCCCCCACAGAACCCCCCGAGGGACGCGGTCGAATGCCTTTTCCAAGTCCACAAAGCACATGTAAACTGGTTGGGCAAACTCCCAGGACCCTGTTGAGGGTGTAGAGCTGGTCCAGTGTTCCACGACCAGCACGAAAACCACACTGCTCCTCCTGAATCCGAGGTTCGACTATCCGACGGACCCTCCTCTCCAGAACCCCTGAATAGACCTTACCAGGGAGGCTTAAGAGTGTGATCCCCCTATAGTTGGAACACACCCTACGGTCCCCCTTTTTGAATAGGGGAACCACCACCCCAGTCTGCCAATCCAAGGGAACTGCCCCCGATGTCCACGCGATATTGCAGAGTCGCGTAAGCCAACACAACCCCACAACATCCAGAGCCCTAAGGAACTCAGGGCGAATCTCATCCACCCCTGGAGCCCTGCCACCGCAGAGCTTTTTAACCACCTCGGTGACCTCAGCTCCAGAGATTGGAGAGCCCGACCCAAAGTCCCCAGGCTCCGCTTCCTCAGTGGAAGACGTGCCAGTAGGATTGAGGAGGTCTTCGAAGTACTCCGCCCACCGACTCACAACATCCCGAGTTGAGGTCAACAGCACGCCATCCCCACCATAAATGGTGTTGGTCGCGTACCGCTTTCCCCCCCTGAGACGCCGGATGGTGGACCAGAATCGCCTCGAAGCCGTACGGAAGTCATTCTCCATGGCCTCTCCGAACTCCTCCCAATTTTATATTCTTTTGTATTTTATATTCTTTATTTATCTTATATTGCAATTTGTTTTCTTGCTGTAAAGTGTCCTGGAGTGTCCTGAAAGGCGCTTTTAAATAAAATGATGATTATTATTATTATTATTATTATTATTATTATAAAAACAGGAACGAGGTCTTGTCATAATTAACCCTGTGAAACTCAACACACTTGATGAACTAGGAAAGTAAAGTTTAAAATAAAATATAGAAAGTTTAAAACATAAAGACTTTTGAACCCCACTAACAATCCGCCTTTCTCCTTCACCAGTTAGGGCCGGGTTCTTCGTGGCCAAAAAAGATAAAACTCTTAAGACCTTGTATTGATTATAGGGGACTTAATCAAATTACAGGGAACTTAATCAAATTACCATCAAAAACAATGACCCACTCCCCTTAAATGACTCTGTCTACGAACATCTCCAAGAAGCTACTATTTTCACTAAAATTGATCTTCACAATGCTTATCATTTAATGAGAATTCACAAAGGAGATGAATGGAAGACAGCTTTTAAAACCCCTCTGGGAAATGTTGAGTACGTTGTTATGCCGTTTGGGTTAACTAACGCCCCAGAAGTTTTTCAAGCTCTCCTTAACGATGTGCTCTGGAATTTCCTCAAAGTCGTCTTATTCGTATACCTGGATGATATACTGTACTCATTTCTTCCAAAGATGAAGAGCAACATACTCAACATGTGAAAGTTGTTCTCCAGAGATTGTTAGAAAACCAGCTTTTTACAGCTATCCACTCCACACCATTATGAAATATTTATTCTAGTAATTATCTAGTCAAGTTTTTGTATAGGATAGAAAGAAAGGAAAGAAAGGGATCAAAAAAGAAAAAAGAAAACAAAGCTAAAAAAGTGAGAGAAATGGTAAAAGAGAAAGAAGGCAATAGGAGTAGAGAGGGAAAGAGGTATAAAGAGAACACACATCAACATCACTGAAGTCTACCTCTAGACATGCGGAGAGAAAAAAAGACAAAATCGAGAAAACACAACAAAACAACATATACAGTCTAATGATACAAATAACATCATTAGAAAGTATTTTATACGGTACATGGTGATACAAGATGTATTTAGTAGCCACCACAACCCAACTGAGTATGTATCTGATAAACACCTGCATCTAAACACCTGTGTGAGCATGCTTGTGTAGGAATTAATGAGGAGGTCAATATTAATACTGACCTCTTTATCTTAATTAATTTACTTATTCAGATTGAATAGTAAATGTTCACGGATTCTGTTCTTTTTCAGTTTACCCAATATTTCTGTGATCTTTATGATGGATAAATACACAAAGCCATTAAGTGACAAAGACGTTAACTTAGTTTGATATGTCAAAGAGACACTATCATTTATTTAAAATAAATCAACTAAATTAACACCATTACACTTGATTGACATGATTTCACTTTCTTTCAAATTAATACGTCAGCACACTTGAATCATAACACAACAGACATAAATATTGGATGTTAACATATTTAGTCTGTGGGCATTTCAGCTTAAAATAGTTTCCAGCTTAGATAGAGAGGGAAAGATTTAGGAGGAGAAATTTATGGAGGAAGAAAAGTTAAGAGTCAGGGAGTTATCTTGATGTGTTTTAACCAGAAACATGGCAGTTCTCCGGCCGATTAAAGCTACACGTTGGTACCCTTGGCAAAGCATTTGACGACTTGTTACCTCGTGAAGATGGTCAGTCTCCCTCGGTCCAGTTTGGTCAGTTCGTTTACCATTCTCAGCGTCTCCAGACGTGCGCCTTGACTCGAACCGAAGTAACGGCAGCTCCTGGTGCTGTTGTTCAAGATAAGACGTTCCTTAAAGGAATGTCAATAAAAGAGAGCTTTTCAGCTGTTGAAGATGGCTTATAACTTGGCATGTTATAAGTCTTTAACTGAATGACGTGTCCTTAGCGTGTGACTAGACGATCATCAGTTCTTTGGAGAAGACCATGGTTTGAGGCTTACTCCAGCAGACTTCTTGAGAAAGTAAGATGTGAAGGTTTTAACTGAGACGTGACCCAGAAAATGTGTTCTTTCTGATTGGCCGAATGGCATCATAAGTTGATGTGAGGATGACATCAACATGTTGAAAGGGGGTCAAAAGATTAGTTTGTCAGAAAGATAAAGTGTTAGTTTCAGATGTCAGCATTTTATCATAAAACTGATTCCTTTGCTTTAACACTTTAACAAAATACTGTTGGTTTGATTAAAACAACGTCATTAAGCATCACATATGGGACCTATTAATGATAATAGCTTGATTATTAAATAGGACAAAAACAAAAGTCTTTGGGTGTCTAGATTGTCCTGAGCTCAAGCTAAAATGAATGAGATAAAGTGTTCCTTTTATCTTCACATGCAAGTTCGAGAGGAGAGGAGAAATCCTCCATGTACAACATTTTGAATTAAGCAGAGTATTTGATTTATCTGACATTAAAATGTACTGATGCTCTTACAAATAAAATTATTCTTTTGATCACATCAGCCTAAAATCAAAGATAGAAATAGTCTCTTTTGGTGACTATATTTATCAGATTACAGCTTAATGAATGATTTTGTAGTAAATGTCTTGCTTTACTGAGAGGTCAGTAAAGGTCATCACTGGACAGTTCAAAAACCTTAATTTGACCCTGGGTAGGTCCACTACATCTCCCCCCTTTTGGAAGCCATCGCCAGTCCTTGGGGATGGGGTCCAACACGAAAGGAAACCTTGAACTGTCTTTGATCTTGAAGTAATCCAGCAAGTGGAAAAGAAAAAATCAAAAATTATAATCCCATAAAGTTTTTTGAAATTCCATACTGTTCGGAGGTAATCCCATTGCGAAAAGCTTTTAATCCCTTGGAAAACTGAGTCTGTTAACTCTTGGCAAACAAAGTCTGTGATCCCTTGGAAAGCAAAGTCTTATAATCCACAGCGGTAATTCCACAGCAGTAAATCCACAACGATTAGTTTTGTTGATTGATCAGCAACAATTGTTTTCATATCCAGCATGTAGAGGGGATCCCTCGATTGACGCAGAGGAGGCGACCCTTGGATGAAGGTTGAAGACCAACGTTGAAGTAGCATGTCCCCACATCGAAGGTTGAAGGCTGGTTGGTTTCCAGTCCGTGCCACTCTGGTTCTATGTGTCATGCATTTATGTGGTTTTTAAGGTGGGCTTATGATTGGGATTTTACATTAAGCCTTACCTATATGCACCTGGTATGTAAGCTATCATGGTTTAGATCAGCTACAATTACCAATTAAGGGGTGGATCAATTCTGTAAAATTTAGATATAGGGATTTGTACCTATAAAATTTTGGAGGGCTTCTGTAACGAAGGCCTCTAATTCCAAACTATTCCTCCATTCATTACTTAGTTTAGGTTAAACTAACATAAAATGAAATATAGTTTGATCTAAATGTCTGTTGTCTTTTAGACGAACGACGTAGGATTTGGTATTCCTAATAAATTTTGAAGTCTATGGCGAGACTCATCAAAATGAATAGACAATCTAGAATAGAAACGATCGAATCGGTTCAATTTAGAAATTGTGAGGTCAATATAGTTTATGGTACCTTGAGTAGCTTTAAACTACATTGACTCTTCGACGATTGAGATTTAACAAAACGAACTGCATGTTGGCATAGTTAAATCCATATCATTCATTAACCAATGTTAATACAAAACCTTTTTGGCTGGGAGTGTTCAGAACCAAAACAATATCTCAACTAATGACAACAGTAATGACTAAACAACAAGGAAACAACGTTTCACTGCTTCGACACACTCTTGTCGTCAGATTCCAAAGTGCAACACACAAGAAAAACAGGTCTCAACTTTATGACCGAGGTCAAATTAAATCTCGTGGATTTAAACGGTTGTTAAGATTAGTTTTTTGTTGTGGGTTTTAGGCTTAGCGTTTCTAAGTTCAAATTGGACAATGCGACTTATAGGGTGGGAAATACGGTAGCTCAAACCTGATTAGTTTATTTACTATCTTGTGTTTGGACGACCTTATTTTCCCATGAAGTCGGTGTGTTTGTGAGATCTTTGTCTTTTGTGGAGTCATTGAACGCCTTGTAAGGTTTGATCTGATTTCGATGTACCCATTTAGCAATTGGCTCTTTGCGGCCTTTGCTGATTTTGATTTCGTAGACGACTGAGGACACTTTGTCTGTTATCAGATGAGGTCCAGTCCACCTGGGCATTAGTTTGCGGGCGAGAGTTCCGGTCTCGGACCCTCCTTTCCCGGTTGCTGGGGCGAACGTATAGTACCAGACTCTGTCTCCCACTTGGAGTTCATTGTGAGAGGCCTTCTGGTCGTAGTACGCCTTACGTCCTTCAGCGGATTTTTCCAGGTTTTTCTGGGCGAAAGCAAAAGTGTTTCTGAGGTGTACATTCAAATCTTTCATGTATTGTTGTGTAGTGTAGGCTGTCGCCATGGCGGCGTCGCCTGGTTGGTACAACAGGTGTAGAGGGAGAGTCATTTGTCGACCGGTCATCATCTCGAAGGGAGAGATGCCAGTTGATGTGTGTGGAGTGGCTCTTATGGCCATGAGGACCAGAGGGAGTTTCACGTCCCAGTCCTTGTGGTTTGCAGCCACGTATTTCTTCAAAATACTCACCACAGTTCTGTTTGCTCTCTCTACTTGGCCTGAAGCCTGTGGGTGGTAGCCGACATGAAAGTTGGCCTTGACGCCTAGCGTCTTCCACAGTTCTTTCATCACTTCACCTGTGAAGTGTGTACCTTGGTCTGAGTTCACCCGAAGGGGAAGTCCAAACCTTGAGAATATATGATTCATTAACAACATAGCAGTGGTTTGTGCTGTGTCGTTAGGAGCTGGTAGGCATTCTACCCATTTGGTGAATGCACAGGTTACCGTGAGAAAATATTTATTTCCTCTAGAGCTCTTAGTGAGTGGTCCAACCCAGTCGATCTGGAGGTCAGACCATGGGAATGCAATGCCTCTGCTTTGCAGTGGTGCTCTGTGAAGTGGTCTGGTTGGCTGAAACTGGCCACAGACCACGCACCCTTCAATGTAGTCCTTGACATCCTTCTTCATTCCAGGCCAATAGGCAATTTGTTTTAATGCCGTCAGCGTGGCTTTATCTCCTTTGTGTCCTGCGGACGGGAGATCATGGGCATGAACTAACATCACCCCCCTTTGGTCATGGGGAACCACGAACACAGGTGAGGACGTTGGTCCATGAGCGAAAGTTAAGATGCCCTTGATTAGTTTTAGCTGTTTGCGCAGCTGATAGAGGACCTTAAGGTCTGGATCGGAATCCAGGTCGTCTTTAGACGGACTATTTTTGTTCGGATCAGTCAGGTACAGTATCATGGAGTTGATAGCAGGATCCGACTTTTGTAGTTGGATGATGTCTGGGTCAGTCAGTGCGGGTCGTACAGAGACTGCGTTGTCAGCAGGTCTGGTTGCGGCCTGTGCACGTGTGACTGCCATAACCCTGACCGTAGGTTGTATTGACAGAGTCTTGATTAACCAGGAGGGGTCGAAGGACCATAGAGGACCTTCGTCGGCTCCTTCTTTGGCTAAGGAATCTGCAATGTCATTGTAATGCTTGTCATCGCCTGGGACTCTAGAATGCCCCGGAACTTTCTTCCAGTAGATCTGTAAGTCATGTGATGTCACCAAGTGATCACACGCTATGAAAAGCTCTTTGTGTTTGACCACTTTTCTGTCGCTTGTTAGGAAACCGTTCAGTTTCCACACAGCGAGGTGACAAGCGAAACTCAAACGAGCATAGTTAGAGTCAGTGCAGATGACTAGCGTCTTGATAGAGCGTTCTACTACCATCTGGAGAGCTATTAGGATTCCTGCAATCTCAGCGTACTGAGAAGTCTGAGATCCTAATTTGTAGCTGAAAGTTATCTGCTCTCGGTCTTGGAGGAGGACCCCTCCAACACCTGCTCTGCAGATCTTGTCGCGGAGGAATGAAGATCCATCCACGTACAATGTTGTCATATCTTTGCAGATATTGTCATCAAAGAAGTGGTGATTCGGGTCTTCAGTTACTGGGGGTTTCACCTCAACCGGCGGCTGGGTGGCTGGTACATCTTGTGTACACTTCTGGCAGATTGCCAAGTCCGTCCCCAGATGTGACTTCTTGTTTTGACCATAACGTATGTCTAGGTTAAAACTTTGAAGCGCCATGAGCCACGTTGCAACACGTGAGTTTGTCACCACACCATCTCTGATGCGTTCACTGTTAAGAAATGTCACCGGCTGGTGTTGTGTTTCCACAATGATTTTCTGTCCACCAATGTAGCTGGAGAAATGTTTAACTGCCCACACTGTGGTCAGTAAAGCTTTCTCACAGTCTGAGAATCTCAACTCGGGGCCTGCCATCGTTTTGCTGGCGTAGGCTACCACACGTTTGTCTCTGTCGTGTATCTGGTACAGACCCGCACTTATGCAGTGAGCTGAGAAGCCCACTTCCAAGTAAAACTCTTTGTTGTAGTCTGGGTAGACTAAACAAGGGGCTGACTTGATCCTGTTTATAAGAGCGTCCATTGCCTGTTGCTGTTTGTCAGTCCAAACAAATGGTACGTCTTTCTTTAGGAGTTCAGTCAGTGGTTTCGCAAGGTCCGCATAGTTCTCGATGAATTGGTTCGAGTAGTTACACACGCCCAGAAAACTTTGTAGTTCTTTGAGATTGGTGGGGACTTTGAGATTGTCGAGGCCTTGGGTGCGAGTCAGCTGTGGTTGTACTCCGTCAGGACCTACAAGTAGGCCAACGTAGTCCACTTTGGTTCTGCACCATTGGCATTTTGACAGTGATATTTTAGCACCAGCAGTTGTCAGCTGATTCAGAACGTGGTCGATCTCAGCCAAATGTGAGTCCAGTGTTGGCTGTCTCAAAAGGACATCGTCCACGTAGATCAGTGTCCCACGCTCGTGGGCGTCTGGACATGCTTTGTTCAAGAAAATGTTGAACTCTGCAGGTGAGTTAGCGTAGCCAAAGGGACACCTGTTAAAGGTGTACTGACGGCCACCAAAAGTGAAAGCTAGTTTGTACTGGTCCTCGGCGCGCACAGGGATGGTCCAAAAACCAGAGGCGACGTCGAGGGTCGAGAAGTACTTACCATTGGTGACCTTGGGCAGTTCCTGTTGGAGTTGCGTCATAGGCCATCTGGATAAGGGAACTTGTTTGTTCAGCTTTCTGTAGTCTATAGTGAGTCTCCACTTACCATTAGGTTTTAACACCGGCCATAAAGGCGCAGAGTAAGTGCTGTTACAGTATCGGATGATACCTTTTTCTAACAGGTCATTAATGATTTCTCTGACAGGTTGATGTGCTGCCAGAGGAATCTTGTACTGTCTGACAAATGCAGGGGGAGCATTAGGCGGGGTTGGGATGCTCACTGTGTGGAGCGTGGTCAACCCACAATCCATCGAGTCAGTTGAGAATGATTTCTCATATTTTAGAAGAACTTTGCGAAGTTTGTCCCTTTCTTCATCAGTTTTCAGGGCGTCGGCTTGGGCGACCACCTGGTCAATCTGTGAAGCAACTGAGAGGGATTCTTGTTCTTTGGGGAGCTCCAGTGAGTCCCCTTCAGTGTCGTAAAACCTGTCAACAGGTAGTGCACTGTAAGTTTGGGGGCATAGACTGTCTCCTTTGTTGAAACCGAACCTGCGGACAGTGTCCTGGTCGGACTCACTGGGGGAGAAAAGAGCTATGGCCTGTGTTGGTTTCGTGAACAAGACTTGCCCCGTGTGTTGATATGGGATCAAGTTCTCTGGGAGTCCTCCCAGAAATGGAATGCTTAGCTCAAAATCATGAAAATCAGTGGAGATCAACCATCCTAGCTGTGTGTTTTTTGGGATCAGTACCTCTTCTGTGCTTGTGTTGCACACAGCAACAGTCGTGGTTCTGCAGTCGAGGGTCACTTGGAATGTGGCCTCCATGGACAGTCCTAAGTTG
>JBBPBX010052776.1:5434-18920 GCA_038048925.1 Garcialebias charrua
ACAAACATACACACACACACACACCCACACACACACACACACACACACACACACACACACACACACACACACACACACACACACACACACACACACTGGTTGCCATTTATGTTGATGATCAATAAACTCTTATTTATGTACGCAGAGGAAGGCTTTCAAACAAGAACAATTGAGGATTGTGTAAAATATCAAAATGTATGCTCCTCGTACAATCAGCACAGTATATTTATCCAAAATACTGCGTGGACTGCAATAAACTACAGACCTTTTGTTTCAAATACATGCACGATGCCCACACCTGATTTAAATGATGATGATAATGGACGAGAATATGAAGAGTGGGTAAAATGTTGGTTTATCACAGTTAATACTGTCATTGCAATTTATTACTGCACGTCAGACATCTTTCTACTTTATTGCAGCTCTGGTGCGATTGTTCTACTTTCTGTCTTGTGGAGAGGAACTACTTTATGTCACTGGTTACAGCTCGTGACCACCAACCAAGTGATATTCTTCCACTTCTCTCCCCCTTGCAGATGTAACAAACACATTTATCTCATGCTGTTGCAACCACTCGTCATGACATCCCAAGAAATCTTTGCATCAGGCGCAAGTTCCTCAGCAAAGATTATTTCTCAACAGTTAATGAAAAGATGTTCTGTGTTTCAAATGTTTAGCAAAACTCATCCATACCACTTAAAGAACGTGTGTTACGAAGCTGCACCTATCCACTTAAATACACTTAAAGCTTCAACTTAATTGTGTTTTTGCTTCAAAATCACACAACAATAACACTTTACCACCATTTGTTTTTTTCTTAGAGAACAATGCATTGTGCAATGTACTCTTAGTTGTCTTTGTGTGTGATTATGGGTATTCTTTCTTTGTTCTGATGAAATGTTAAACTTTAAAGTGGACAACAAAACTGATTGGGGTCAAATGGAGCATGTTTTATTCTTCCACCTCATTTTTCTTTGTTCTTATTGTTTTCAGTGTGTCAGCTTCTAATTATTGTTACACTTGTAGGTCATCTTTATGGCAATTACTTTTTTACTCTTTTGTTGCCTATAAAGCATCATCTCTGTAAGCCATGTTTAATTAGACTGCACCCAAGTGTGTCTTTATGGTTAAATGTTGCAGAGGAATATCTTTGTGACCACAGTCACACAAAGATGAGTGAAATGATTCTACTTGTATTAATATTTCTGGTGAGAAACACGCAGCCAGGTGCTTCACTCACACAAGTGCAAGTAAAGTAATTTACCTGCAGCTCTAGTTTCAGTATTTTTCAGGTTAAAAGGTGCAGATTTTGTATGCTGCTCATAAACACGCGTTGCAGGTCAGACATATACAAATTGAGGGCTGGGAAGAAAGAAATGAATAAAAAAGGAGAGGGACTTAATGGAGCGCAGGTGGATTTTATAAGAATGGAGGTGTAAAGAAAAATATTTATCAGTGCCTCCAGTTATTTCCTCTGGGTCCCTTTACCTCTCTGAATGTGTGTGTGTGAGGTGGAAGAGGGACGTCTATGCAAAGAGATTTTCAGGATCAGAATTTAAAAAATGATGACCCTAGCATGGATTATGTACAAAAGATGCTTTGGTAAAGAACGTGTTGTATTTGTAAAACAAAGATTAACAGCCAATGAAAAGGACTCTTGAAACTATGGACTTACATCTAATTAGATTATAGAACCCCCTCAGGTGCAGGACTGTACACTGCTATGTATTTATTTATGTTTCATTACATATTTACTTCATGCAACTTGCACTGATTCAACTTGTGCTGCACACGTGCATCAGCTGATCTGAAACTTCATCAGCTTTTTCATTAAAAAGCTTTTTAATTGAAAAAATGTCTATATTAATCTGTTTCCATCTGTAAACATCTGTACTCATCTGTAAACATCTGTACTCATCTGTAAACAGCTGTAATCATCTGTAAACAGCTGTACTCATCTGTAAACATCTGTAATAATCTGTAAACATCTATATTCATATGTAAACATCTATATTTGTCTGTAAACATCTATATTCATATGTAAACAGCTGTACTCATCTGTAAACATCTGTAATAATCTGTAAACATCTATATACATCTATAAACATCTGTACTACCGGTAATCTGTAAACATCTGTACTACCAGTAATCTGTAAACAGCTGTACTCATCTGTAAACATCTGTACTCATCTGTAAACATCTGTACTCATCTGTAAACATCTGTACTCATCTTTAAACATCTGTAATAATCTGTAAACATCTGTACTACCAGTAATCTGTAAACAGCTGTACTCATCTGTAAACATCTGTACTCATCTGTACTCATCTTTAAACATCTGTAATAATCTGTAATCATATATATTAATCTGTAAACATATATATTCATATGTAAACAGCTATATTCATATGTAAACAACTGTATTCATCTGTAAACAGCTATACTCGACTGCAAACATCTGTAATAATCTGTAAACATCTATATTTATCTGTAAACATCTATATTCATATGTAAACAGCTGTATTAATCTTTAAACAGTTGTACTCATCTGTAAACATCTGTAATAATCTGTAAGCATCTATGTTAATCTGTATTAATCATCTGTAAACAGTTGTATTCAATTGAAACCTATTTTAATTTGTAAATATCTGTATTTGTCTGTAAACATCTATAATAGTCTGTAAACATATATATTTGTCTGTAAACATCTATATTAATCTGTAAAAAGCTGTATTAATCTTTAAACAGTTGTACTCATCTGTAAACATCTGTAATAATCTGTAAGCATCTATGTTAATCTGTATTAATCATCTGTAAACAGTTGTATTCAATTGAAACCTATTTTAATTTGTAAATATCTGTATTTATCTGTAAACATCTATAATAGTCTGTAAACATATATATTTGTCTGTAAACATCTATATTAATCTGTAAAAAGCTGTATTAATCTTTAAACAGTTGTACTCATCTGTAAACATCTGTAATAATCTGTAAGCATCTATGTTAATCTGTATTAATCATCTGTAAACAGTTGTATTCAATTGAAACCTATTTTAATTTGTAAATATCTGTATTTGTCTGTAAACATCTATAATAGTCTGTAAACATATATATTTGTCTGTAAACATCTATATTAATCTGTAAACAGTTGTATTCATTTGTAAACATCTATATTCATCTGTAAACATCTGTAATAATCTTCATGCATCTATATTCATCTGTAAACAGTTGTATTCATTTGTAAACATCTATATTCATCTGTAAACATCTATATTCATCTGTAAACATCTGTAATAATCTGTAAATGTCTATATTAATCTCTGAACATCTGTAGTAATCTATAAACTGCAGTATTTGGTTAAAGACTTCACAGCTTTTCGATCCTTCACAGAACCGGTCTTTAGAGTGGTCCAGATCTGGACCTTAATGGAGTCTCTCCTGAACCCAGATCTATTAATACATTTCAACAGAACCTGCAGATATTTTTATCATGTTTATAATAAGTAAATAAATTCAGGTGTGAATTAATTATTTAGACACTCAAACTTATTGTAATAACTTTGATTCATCAACTTCTGTTATTCCTTGTGTATGTTCTTTGTATTGAAGCCCTGGCACAACAATTTCCTTCAGGGTCAATAGAGTTCTTATTTTATCTCATCTTCATTTTATTGTCAGGAAAACCACCAACCTTTACTTTTCTGCAAGCACCTATCCCTTTTTATTTAATAACACTTTATTTCATTTTGTAATGAACAGCAGCAATATAATTTCCATCCAGGGTTAATATAGCATAATTTAATTTAGCTCAATTAGATTAGATTTGATTCAATCATCTTTTCATCTTTGTTTATGAAGCCTCTGTCATAGCTGGTTGGTTTGATTTCTTGTTCCCTGCCTGTGAGTTGTTTAGACGTAACGAGCAACATTTTATTTTTGAGGCATTTTTGTGTTTATAAAGACTTACAAGTAATTTTGTCAGCGTCCGTTCTGTAGTTGCTGCTCTGAATCCATGAGGAGACAAGTTTGGTGAAATTGTTATATAATTCATGAAAAAGTGGATTTTCATAAATTAGCATTCATTTTTGATCTTATTAAGTAGTCTTGATGTCAAAATTCAATTATAAGAAGACAGAAGTGCAGTGGAATGGTGCTGGATGCACAAGTAAAATACCAGTTGTATCAAAACTGTTAGTACAGAACATTTAAAAGTGCTGTGCGTAACTTTTTGCTGCTCTAGAGTACTTCATAGGTTGTTCAACCAAACACTTGAGAATGTTTGTTCCAATGTGAGTTTGTCTGTTTGAGTTTTATTTAACTAAGTAATAAATTAACTCCATGACTGCTGAGTTTTCAAATGTGAAATCCTTTCTGTTATTTTGTGTTGGGAACTGTTTCAGGTTATTGTCTGCATTGGATGTAGACCAAACTTTGTGCATCGTTGAAATGTTAAAATCTCTAGTATTTTATGTTGAATTGACATATGTTTATTTTGCAGTGCACATCAAATAGTATGGTGAATTGTGTCGCTAAAATAAATATACACATTTTCTGAAAAGTTCAATTTTCTTCTGTTTACATTACTGTTATGTTCATGATGGTGGAGAAATAAAATCAAAGAAAACTGCTATTGTGAGATGTTATGGGGAAAAAAAAAACTATTTTTTCTTTATATGAATGTTCGCAGCAACCACATCAAACACCTCAGATCTCCTCCTTTCATTGTTGTGAATTGAAGGCAGCAGGATTTGGTTTAAAACAGCTGATATATTGTGTATTTGGGACCGGTGTCTGTGTGTTGGAAGTGTGGAGCTTTAAGTCCCACATAGTGAGAACTTCACAAGTCAACAAGAGTCTTGTTGCTGTAAAATGTATGTACATTTCTGTTTTGATAAAAGGAGTGTAAAATTTGTTGTTACCCATCTCAAAGCAAAGAGGAGGAATTGGAAATATACGTCCATCTTTTTGACCATGTTGTGAGTATAACTTGAAAAACATGTGAGTTGCTGACTTCCGTTTTTGTGTGTGGCTACAATGCGTAGAACAGATTAATTTCAAAAACTGGGTTGCTATACGTCAAAATCCACAATGGCTGCTTCTGTACTGTACATGTCGGTCTGCTTTGTGAGCTCCATTCATTGAAAAATAAAGTCTTCTGACTTCCATTTTGGTATATATGCATCTGAATCTTGGCATAAGAAAGGTCACCATCAAAAACCGGGTTGCCGTGTCAAAACCCAAGATGTCTACTACCATGTATTTAAGTAAACCAGTCATTTTGAACATTTAAGGGAACTACCGGTATGGGTTTCAGTTTTTAAAAGTATAGCTTTCTCAAATGACTGGGGTGGCCAGTGATTAATGTATGATGGTCAAGGCTACCACTGGACACATCTGGCTCCACCATTACGTCTGATCATGGATGTAATTGCCCCCTCCACTCTCCAGGATTCTTTACTCTGCACTTTCTGACAAGCAACAAAAAAAAAACATTAAACCTGCCTATGTTCTTTGTTCTTCTACACAATGTAACTCCCACCCACTTTAATATTGTGCGCAACATACATCTACAATTGTATACAGCATTAACAAATTAAGGTTTACTTGCATTCCCTGTTAAATTTCAGTCCTGGACATTTTGACAAGCACTTATCTCAAAATCTTCAAACATCCATTATTTAAATTGTTCTGCGATGGGGGGACTTTATTTTTTACATGCAACAGGTAGTTGAAGACTTCCAGTGGAACTTCATAATTCCCCTGCTTTCTGTGATTTTTAACTTTAAATAATGGTAACTTTATATTTTTAATCAAAACTGAATGTATAAATCTTAAGAACATGGACATTATAAAATGTCAACTATAAAATTATCTTCAAAACATATATTAGCCTAATGATGTTTGTAAACGGTGGAGAATGAACCATTATTTTAAGTTCTATTGCAATTTGCAGCCTTAAAAACAATGAAAAATATAAAACAGAAAGAAAAAAAAACAGATGGCTTTGTAGTGAGAGAGAAAGTGTATTCTCATTTTTGTCCTAAACTAAGGTAGAAATAAATAAAAAAAATCTTTAAGGACATTATAAAAAATCTGACAAAATGTTTTAGTTTTCTTCTAATTTTTAAACAAGCCATATGGGACCTATAAACAACAATGAGACACTTGAACTCACCGTTTTTGATCATTAAAATGTATTACAAGTTTCTCCACACAGGTAAATTGTATATGTAACTAAAAGGGCAGCGTCTGTGTTTTCTTTGCTACTAATTAATTCTTCAGGGAGATAAAAACCATTTCTATCAATAATTCACTAAAGCATCCCAGTGGAACAGCTGCTGCATACGCACTCAAGCCCCATGGGACTCAGGTAAAAATATTATAAAGGCATCAAAAAGTTGTAACAGGAACACAAAAGCACCTGCACACATGCAAGTTATGTATGCATAATGCACACACAACCATACAGATGGTGAAATATGTATAGAAAACATGAATGTATTATGAATTAATCCATATGGGCATGAGCTTCAGACTCAAGTGAGATATATGTAGGGGTATACGTTGTGAAACGGATGAGTTATTAATAATTCACAAGTTATCTCACCTTGGATCACCACCTTTGAAAGAGGAAATAATAATAAATATAATATTTATAGAATGATCAGTTTCAATACATTACCCTAAATGACAAGCTTTTTTCTTTGGAGTAACATGCTAATTACATTAAAAGATAAAACTGAATTAAGTGTTGGCACTGTTCATGTGAGATTTACCGGATTCGGAAAGGTGTTCAGACGTGATCTTAATGTGTGGACTCAAAGTAAAAATAATAATAATATGAATTAAAAAATGCTTTGAGGCTAAAATTGGAACATGATCTATTTGAGGTTGAGGAGGCAGACTTAACTTAAATCAAACAATTAAAGTAAAATTATGGCCACAAACTATGGATAGAAAGATCAAGATCATGGATGCCGGTGGTTGAATTGAGTTTTCTCTGCAGGTAGCTGGACTCTCCCTTAGAGACAGGGTGAGAAGTTCAGTCATCTGGGAGAGACTCAGAGTAGAGCCGCTGCTCCTCCACATCAAAAGTAGCCAGTTGAGGTGGTTCAGGCATCTGGTGATGCTCCCCTGTACCGCCATAGGGAGGTGCTTCAGGCATGTCCGGCTGGATGAGAACCCAGGGAAGACCAAGGACACATCAGAGTCTCTCAGTTGGCCTGGGAACACCTTGGGGGTCCTTCCAGGATAGGTGGAAGAGATGTCTGTGGAAAGAGAAGTCTAGACCTCCCTGATCAAGCTGCTGCCTCCACAACCCACTTCAGAACAAACAGAAAATAATGGATGCATGGATAAAATGAAATTAAAAGTTGGCATTAATTTTAAATTTGGGGAAATTTATCAGACTCATTGAATTGGACTTCTGTTTCTATTTTGGAACAGCATGATCACTGGCAAATAATTATTTATTATGTTTACCAAATCGTACATCTGGTTCATCTCCCATGGTAGATACCAGGTCAGGATGTGTGTTTAATGTGCATCACTGAGGTTGATGAATGAGTGTTCAGGATCTATGGCACCTTCTAGGATAACATCAGCAGATGTACTCTGTGTGATACACATTGTTGCCTACTGGGTTCAAAACTTGATCCTGGGTTGGTAAATGATCTAGTTTGTTTGGGATGAATCTTGGGTCCAGGGGGTGTTGATGAGGGAGAAAGGAGGTGTCAGTAAAGATTCTCCATAGGTCTGAAAAGGATCAAATCCAGACGTATGGCACTACAGATCATAGACACTGATATTTGACAGTCTTAAGTGTAAGGAAGGGTTCTGTATGTTCAGGTGTTTTAGGGCAAAGCAAATGACTACAATATCCAACAGCAAATGTCAACCTATTCCCAGGCGAAGGAGAGATAATTTTACACATGATCAAATGATATGAGAGGAGGATGGAACGGGGCAGAGAGTGAAGAATGAAGACGATCAGATAAAATGAAGAAAGAAAAAAGAAAGCAGACAGAAGATGAGGCTGAGGGGAAACTGGCCGTCTACCACAGCTTTCCTGGTGACATTTCCAGGAACAGGTAGGCAAATAACTTGGGTATGGAAAAATATCAGCCAGGAGATGTGTGAGGGGGCTGCCAAAGGTTGGAGCTAAAGCCATGGATGGCTTATTTAAAAAAAAAAAACTTCATATCACTGACACATCTCTGGTAATAAAACAAATCCAAGTTATGTTAAAATTCAAAATGTCAGATAATAACACAGAAAATGTCATTTTTGAGAAATCCTTTGACAGAAAACACAAAGCTCAAAGCAAAAAGCCACACACAAAGCAGAAGAATTCATTCATTCAACCTTTATTTAGTCAGGGAAATCGTATTGAGCATCGTGGGCTCATTTGCAAAAGCGACCTGCTAAATGGGTGGGAATCAGAATGATGGACGTCTGACAGTTTGATGTATTTTAATCTGAACAATAACTTTATCAACTTCAAAGAGAATTTCTTACCCATCAGATTATCTCTGGATAAAAACACAAGCACTTTGGTTTTCACCTAATGGCTTTAAGGAAACTGTGGTTTTTGTACAATATTGTCCTGTAAAATCTGCTCTTTCAGTAACACAATGCTGAAGTTGGTTGAATTTGAGACTTGTTCTCAATCCACGGCCTGAACATAGTGAAAACTGTCAAAATGCAAATAGTGGAGATGTGGTCTCCTTAAACTGCAACAAGCTGGTAGTGTGCATGGCTGTGGCATTAGATACAAGGGAAAGCTTCAGTTTTTTCCCAAAAATCACATTTTCAGTAATTATCGCCTGTAGCCAAAGGCATTAATATTTCTGCTTATGTCAATATGTGCATTAATTTGTCTGTAATGTTAGCAAAACCGCTTGTGAACGAGCAGACATTCAGCTTTATGAAACTTATGAACACACAAGTTCATGTACAACTGACTCAAGATGACTGCCACAGTCACCTGACCTAAGGAAACACAAAAATATTTGTAACTCACCTAATGTTACAGATATTAAGCAAATGTTTTCTAGAGCATCAGCTGAAGGTGGTCGTCAACACATACTCCAGGAGATAACAAATAATGCGTGATCTTTGAAACGTTGGTTGATCCACAACAGTCCATAATATCACATAAAATAGTGAATAACAAGTTTTGACCAAAATGGCTACAACTTTATTTAATTAACACAAGACGATTTTAGTTCAAAACTTGTGCATGCAATGCATAAGGTAATTCAAATAGGTCTTCAGTTACTGTAAAAACAGAAATAACTCACATTTGTTCAACCTCATCAGCAGAATTATAACTTCTTATTCTACGTCTTGAATTTCAGGAAAGACTCTTCAGTTGCAGCTCCTGTGGACATTAATAATAATAATAATAATAATAATAATAATAATAAACTTTATTTGTATAGCACCTTCCTACAATGCCTTGCATTGACCAAGGTGCTTAACAGGATAAAAAGATGAATAAACTGGAACAATAAATCAATGAAAATAGAATAAGAAACAACAGCAATAAAAGAAGCAATGGAAATAAAAAATGCTACATACTAAAATAACACAAGTAATAAAAGTTACACGCTGAAAGCTTTTTTGAACAAGTGGAAATAAAAAGGCAATGGAAATTAAAAAAATGTTACATATTAAAATACCAGAAGTAATAAAAGTTACACACTGGAAGCTTATTTGAGCAAGTGGAAATAAAAAGGCAATGGAAATAAAAAATGCTACATACTAAACTACCAAAAGTAATAAAAGTTACACACTGAAAGCTTTTTTGAACAAGTGGGTCTTCAGTCTGGTTTTAAACAGAGTTAACTGTGAAGCTGTCATGGTGGTGCATCAATACAAATATCTGGGAACTGTTCTCAATGACAAACTGACCTTTGACCCCCCATGTGAACTCACATTGTAAGAAGGTCCACCGGATAATGTATTTTTATCAGAAGATATGTGTTTTTAATGGTGATTGTGCTTTTACAAGAATGTTTTATTGAGTCTTTCAACTTTCACCTTCATCTGTTGGTTTGAATTATTAATGTGCAAAAACAGGAACAAACTCTTGGGAATTGTCAGGATGTGCAAAACTGCTGACATAGTCCTGCAGAACCTCCCTGAACTACAGAACCTCACTGAACTACAGAACCTCACTGAACTACAGAACATCCCTGAACTACAGAACCTCCCTGAACTACAGAACCTCCCTGAACTACAGAACCTCACTGAACTACAGAACCTCACTGAACTACAGAACCTCACTGAACTACAGAACCTCCCTGAACTACAGAACCTCCCTGAACTACAGAACCTCCCTGAACTACAGAACCTCACTGAACTACAGAACCTCCCTGAACTACAGAACCTCCCTGAACTACAGAACCTCACTGAACTACAGAACCTCACTGAACTACAGAACCTCACTGAACTACAGAACCTCCCTGAACTACAGAACCTCACTGAACTACAGAACCTCCCTGAACTACAGAACCTCCCTGAACTACAGAACCTCACTGAACTACAGAACCTCACTGAACTACAGAACCTCCCTGAACTACAGAACCTCACTGAACTACAGAACCTCACTGAACTACAGAACCTCACTGAACTACAGAACCTCACTGAACTACAGAACCTCCCTGAACTACAGAACCTCACTGAACTACAGAACCTCCCTGAACTACAGAACCTCACTGAACTACAGAACCTCCCTGAACTACAGAACCTCACTGAACTACAGAACCTCCCTGAACTACAGAACCTCCCTGAACTACAGAACCTCACTGAACTACAGAACCTCACTGAACTACAGAACCTCACTGAACTACAGAACCTCACTGAACTACAGAACCTCCCTGAACTACAGAACCTCACTGAACTACAGAACCTCACTGAACTACAGAACCTCCCTGAACTACAGAACCTCACTGAACTACAGAACCTCCCTGAACTACAGAACCTCACTGAACTACAGAACCTCACTGAACTACAGAACCTCCCTGAACTACAGAACCTCACTGAACTACAGAACCTCACTGAACTACAGAACCTCACTGAACTACAGAACCTCCCTGAACTACAGAACCTCACTGAACTACAGAACCTCACTGAACTACAGAACCTCACTGAACTACAGAACCTCACTGAACTACAGAACCTCACTGAACTACAGAACCTCCCTGAACTACAGAACCTCACTGAACTACAGAACCTCACTGAACTACAGAACCTCCCTGAACTACAGAACCTCACTGAACTACAGAACCTCACTGAACTACAGAACCTCACTGAACTACAGAACCTCACTGAACTACAGAACCTCACTGAACTACAGAACCTCCCTGAACTACAGAACCTCACTGAACTACAGAACCTCACTGAACTACAGAACCTCCCTGAACTACAGAACCTCACTGAACTACAGAACCTCACTGAACTACAGAACCTCCCTGAACTACAGAACCTCACTGAACTACAGAACCTCACTGAACTACAGAACCTCCCTGAACTACAGAACCTCCCTGAACTACAGAACCTCCCTGAACTACAGAACCTCACTGAACTACAGAACCTCACTGAACTACAGAACCTCCCTGAACTACAGAACCTCACTGACCTGGGCATGATGAGGTCAGTGAACAAGGCCGGTCTGATTCTGGCAGATCCTGATCATCACTCCATGGTGAGTTCAGGTTGCTTCCATCTGGATGCAGCTGCAGCCCAGATGTAGAACAGACTAAAAAACATACATCCCTGTAGTGATCAGGCTTCTCAATGTCTAGTATGGATGTTTTATGTTCCTACTGACTGTGAAATTAAAGCTTCCACAATTTTTAAACACAGCAACCATTCAAACCTACTTTCATTTTATCTATTTTGTTGGTTGTGAGACTGATGTATTTTAAAAATATACATATTTAGTGTTTACTTGCTCTTGTTGCTCCACAGAATGAATTCAACAACCACTTTCCTCCACTATTATATGAATCTTGAAATGACAACATCCACATCAACGTCTTGTAACGATCCAGTTTAGATCTCATGATATATTACCCATCATGCACTGCTGTAGGTTCACAGCAGTGTTTCATTATGAGACTGTGTGCTTGGAGTTTCACACTCCTGCTGTGTATTGTAGAGGATAATAGTTGGACTGAATAACAATTATCTGGACCTGGAGGTGGGCACCCACTCTTTTTCAAATCAATTATTGTCACGCCATGAATCAAAACGATTGTTCACCTCATGACAATGTTCTAGTTTATATTGAAGTCACAGAAATACCATCACTAAAATAAATTTTGGATTTGAAAATGTTACAGTTATAATTACCAGATAGATATTTAGGTGTGTGGAAAATATTTGAATGTTTGGTTCTTGTTCAATTCAATTGCCGTCTTTTAAACTAAATATTTTATGAGATCCCTTAAAAATAGTGAGATCCTTTCTTGAAACAGCACTGTTGTTGGGTTTTTGTCGAAAGGTGCTTTTAAATTAACATGTAACTTACCCAAATGAAATGTGAGTTAATTAATATTCCATGTCCTATGTGCAGAAACAAGCCAGGCAATGAGCTGATGTGAACCTCAGAGGTCAATCTTTGGAGCATTTTGTAAGAAGTCATTGAGTGAACTTGGGTTAGAAGCGTTTCAGTGCAACATGACGACAAATGCTGCGTCACTGCTTATTTTTGGTTTTATGTAATCTGTTCTATTATTGCTCACAGGCCTTAAATGGGGCCAAGATGGGGGCAGGTGTAGGGCAGCTGACCTGGGAGCAGAAAATCACTGTTCGACTCTGAGCCATTCCCACATGTCGTGGTGTCTAATCCCTAACTGCTCCACCTGGGTGTATCTCAGGTGTGATGGGTTAAATGCAGAGAACTGATTTAACAACAACAACAACAACAACAACAACAACAACAACAACAACAACAACAACAACAACAACAACGACAACAACAACAATAATGGCGGCCCTGTGATGGACTTGTCTCCCGCTCCTCGCACAGTGATTGTTGGACATGGGCACCAGTGACCCCCGTTACCCAAAGTGGAAGAAACAGGTAAAATAAAATGGATGGATGGATAATAATGGCAAAATTGGCTGTCTGCATTTAACCCATCCACCACCAGGCGGAGCAGTGGGCAGCTATTGAAGGCGCCCAGGGAGCATTTTGGGGATAGGGCGTGCTGCTCATAGACACCACAAGATGTGCAATGACTGGGGATCGAACCTGGGACTTTCGGGTCCTGAGTCGGCTGCCCTGTCTGTGCTCCCCTTTAACACCACCCCCATTTGTAATTTCATCATTGTATGGGAATACAGTGATAACAATTACAGACTTCCCTTCTCTTAAAACAATTCAGACTTTTTTGTGACGTCTTTCCGAAACACTGTGGGTTCATTTCCTAACACTGAAACTTAATGTCTCGTGTATAAAATTATATATACTGTATA
>JBBPBX010052777.1:11574-24078 GCA_038048925.1 Garcialebias charrua
CTGCTGCCCTCATACATCTCCTCCTACATGTCTCTGTGTGAGTGCAGTTACAGTGTGCGCTCTCAGGACATGATTACCTGCAGTGTTCCGTCAGTGAGGACTGAACTTGGAAAAAGGGCCTTCTCCTACTCTGCTCCTGTTTCATGGAATATCTTACAAAAAGATCTGAAGCTCTCGAACTTGACTTCTCTAAATGGTTTTCAGAATCTGTTGGAATCCTGGCAAAAACCAATGCAGACATGTTCCTGTTTTTGATTTTATACGTCTACATTATAATCTGTCTGTTTTGCTACTTTGATATGTTTTAATTTGTTTTGTTTTTAAAATCTGTATTTCTCTCTTATGTTTGTCTATTCTTGATTGTTCAAGGAAATTCTACAGTTGCTGTTGTCATCATTCTTTAGTTTGTAGCAGGTCTCTCTTGTAAATGAGTCCTTGAGGCTCAGTGGGATTAACCTGACTAAATAAAGGTTGAATGAATGAGTGTACACAGATCTATGAGCGGGCTGCTTTAACCGCCTTTGAGTCCTCCTCCCCCGCTTTCTGCGTAATGTCGGTGTCACTATGTGCTTGTGTGCAAGACTTTTTTATTACCACGTTTTTGACCTTCAAACAAAGATCAAAAATGTGTTAGGAATTTTTTTTGTCTCCAAATCCTATGTGTCATTTTTCACCACTTTTATTGTCTGTCGAACAGATCTCACTTGTAGTCTTCGAGGCTCAATGCGACTTATCTGTTTAAATAAAGGTTGAATGAAAAAAAAGGTTCCTTCTTCCACCTGCGTAAATCACTAAAATTAGAAACATGTAAAAATGATGTAGAAAAACTGGTTCATGCATTTGTCACGTCTAGACTGGACTATTGCAATGGTTTGTTATCTGGGTGTCCAAATACTTCTTTAAAAAGTCTTCAGTTGATCCAAAATGCTGCTCCCATCTTAACTGGAGTTACTGGGAGAGATCATATCTCCAGTTTTATCTTCTCTCCACTGGCTCCCTGTCAAATCCAGAACTGAATTCAAAATCTTACTTCTAACCTACAAAGCTCTCAACAACCTAGCTCCATCTTATATTACAGATCTTATTGTTCCATATTTTCCTAACAGAGCACTTCACTCTCAGACTGCAGGTTTACTTGTGGTTCCTAGAGTTTCCAGCAGCAGAATGGAGGAAGATCTTTCAGTTGTCAGGCTCCTCTCTTGTGGAACCAACTTCCAGTTTCTGTCCATGAGGCTGACACATTGTCCAGTTTGAAGACTGGGATTAACACTTTACTTTTTCATAAATCCTATAGTTAGTGTTGGCTTGTTCTGCTGCTATAGACATAGACTACTAGAGAACAAACTGACCCCATTTCTTAAATGAATTGTTAAAATTGAACAGTTTCCATTTGACACTACTGTATTTCTATTTTAACATGTGATTCTTGACCTGCCATTGTGTATCTGTTCCTCCCAAACCCAGCCGGTTGAAGCAGATGACCACTTGTCCTGAGCCTGGTTCTGCTAAAGGTTTCTTCATCATGAGGGAGCTTTTCCTTTCCACTGTCGCCTTCATGTTTGTTCAAGATGAGAGTTCTGTGATGAGTTCAACTCAAAGTCTGCTCCTCAGATAATCAATGTTATTAACTTAATTTTTATGTAGATTAATGTTTTCTTGATCTGTGGAGTCCCTCAAGGGTCTATTTTAGGTCCACTGCTTTTTAATTTGTACATGTTGTCTTTGGGGTCCATTTTTAGAAAACACAACATTCCTTTTCACTGCTTTGCTGATGATACACAGTTATATCTTCCAATTGAGTCAGACAGGGTCACTCCACTGGATCCACTATTGAACTGTCTACATGACATTAAAGTCTGGTTAAAACTAAATTTTCTGAATTTAAATGAAAATAAAATGGAAGTCATCAGCTTTGGTAAATGTAACACCCTTAATGTTCTTGGCCCCTTGGCTTCATACAGCCACTCCAATGTCAGGAATCTGGGAGTTATTTTTGACAGTGCTTTTAAGTTAGACAAACAGATAAATGCTGTTGTTAAATCCAGTTTCTTCCAGCTAAGACTCATTGTCAAGGTGAAGTCTTGTCTCTCTTTCAGAGACCTTGAAAAGGTGATTCACGCTTTTATTACCTCTCGCTTGGACTATTCAATAGTGCAAAGATGATTTGTCTAAACCAACATACAGTGAATTACAATATTGTAATTCACTGTATAGACAAATCATCTTTGCACCGTTTACAATCTGTCCAGAACGCAGCAGCTCGTCTTTTAACTTCAACTAAAAAATATGAACACATAACCCCTGTCCTGTCCTGGCTTCTCTTCACTGGCTCCCTGTCTGCTATCAAATTGATTTTAAGATTTTATTGCTTGATTTTAAAATCTTAAAAGGTCTGGCCCCGTCATATTTATAATAATAATAATAATAATAAATTCAATTTATACCGCACTTTTCATTAATAAAAATCTCAAAGTGCTACAACAATAAAAACAAGTGATAAAATCAAATAAAATCAATAATGGTATTAACTAAGATTAAAAACAGAATCATGTGGAGGCAGAATAGGCCTGCTTAAAAAAATAAATAAATAAATAAATAAAACAAGTGATAAAATCAAGTAAAATCAATAATACTATCAACCAAGATCAAAGATAAAATCATGCGGGGGCAGAATAGGCTTGCTTAAAAAGAAAAGTCTTTAAACCGCTTTTAAAGTCAACCAGTGACTGTGGAGCTCTCAGGCAGTCAGGAAGGGAGTTCCATAGGCGGGGGGCAGCCACACAGAATGCCCTGTCTCCCATGGTCCTTAATTTGGTTCGTGGAATGTGAAGTAGATTACTGTTCTGTGATCGTAGAGACCGGGTGGATGAATATGGTGCAAGAATGTCCTTTAGATAGTCAGGTGAAGTTCCATGTAAGCATTGATGTGTAATGAGAGCAGTTTTGTATTGAATTCTGTAGGTGACAGGAAGCCAATGGAGGTTATGGAGAATGGGTGTAATATGTTCAAATTTACGAGCTCTCAATAAAATCCTTGCTGCACTGTTTTGAATATATTGAAGTTTCTGAAGGTTTTTGCCAGGGATTCCAATAAACAGGGAGTTGCAGTAGTCGAGCCTGGAGGAGACAAAGGCATGGACGAGTTTCTCAGCATCGGAAAAAGTCAGAGATGGGCGAAGTCTGGAGATGTTTCGAAGATGGAAGAAGCAGGTTTTAAACAGATGCTTAATGTGATTTTCAAATGTAAGATGAGAGTCCATTTTTATTCCAAGATTTGTAACAGAGGTGGAGAGGGGGATGTCTTGACCAGAGAAGGAGATTGTTGTTAAAGTTGATGTTTGTATCTGGTGAGGGGTGCCAATCATTATGGCCTCAGTCTTGGAGCAGTTTAATTGAAGAAAGTTCTGATTCATCCATGCCCTTATTTCCTCCAGGCAGGCAGAGAGGGCAGTGAGTGAAGATGGAGATGGGGATGATGAGGATGATCCAGTCCTGATGTAAAGCTGTGTGTCGTCGGCATAGCAGTGAAAAGAAATGTTGAACTGATTAATAATTTGACCTAAAGGCAGCATGTAAAGGGAAAACAGCAGGGGCCCCAGAACTGACCCTTGAGGGACACCACAGGAGACACCGACTGTCTGGGAAGTGGCATTGCCAAGACTAACGCATTCCAGCCTATCGGAGAGGAAAGATTTGAACCAGTCCAGGACAGTGTCACAGAGACCGACCTCCACATGAAGACGGTGGAGGAGGATATTATGGTCCACAGTGTCGAAGGCTGCAGTGAGGTCAAGGAGGACAAGGACGGAGGGAGAGCCAGTGTCAGCAGCCATGAGGATATCATTTGTAACTCTCAGTAATGCAGTCTCAGTACTGTGAGCTACTCTGAATCCCGACTTTATGTGATCTTATTAATATCTACACTCCTGTAAGAGCACTCCGGTCTATCAACCAGTTTCTCTTAGATGTCTCCAGATCCAAACTGAAGTCCAGAGGTGATCGGGCTTTTGCGGTTGCTGCTCCAAAGCTGTGGAACAGTTTACCTGAGAATTTAAAGAGCGCTCAGACTCAGACTGTTGACACTTTTCAATCTTTGCTCAAGACTCGTCTGTTTCATTTGATCTTCGCAGAATCTGAGAACAAATTTTGAGCAGATTTTATTGTTGTTGTATATTTACTGATAACTTTATTATGTTTAGTGGCACTATGCATTTTACTCTGTTTTTGTGTGTGTGTGTTTTTTAACTGTAAAGCACTTTGGTCGGCTTCGGTTGTTTTATGTGCTATATAAATAAAATTGACATGTTTTGTGCAGTGCCCTGAGATGACTTCTGTTGTGACCTGGCACTATATAAATAAACTGAATTGAAATTAAAGTCTCTACAAGTAATAAGATTTCACGCTTCATGTGCAGATTTAGTGAACTAGATATATTAATGTGTCAGAACCTAATTGTTGCTGATTGATGGTTACATTTACAATTTTTTTTAGTTTTGGTAAAAATATTGAACAGATATTGGAATTAATGACGACGGAGCTTGTTAAAGTTCAGATTTGGTTTAAACAACAAATTATCATTAAACTTGGATAAAACCAGTTATATGATATTTGGTAATAGAAATAAATCTATTGATGTTCCATTTCAAATTGAGGGCTCTGAGATTTGTAGTTCATGAGGCGAAATTATTGGGTGTCATCACTGATGACAAATTGTCATAACAACATAAAACTTCTGTTAAAATGAAAATATCTAAAGCTATTGCGATATTTTACAGAGTCAGGGATCTACTGAACGATAAGGCTGTATTTGTTGTATAATACAATTATTGTTCCACATTTAATTTATTGTGTTAGCGTTTGGGGAAAGGCATGCAAATAAATTACAAAGCCTATTTTTATTTTGCAGAAAAGAGCTGTAAGAATTATCACTAGAAAACATTACTATCATCCATCAATGATGGACTTTTTATGTCTTTCGTGTTGTACTTCATTGTGTGTTGCCTGTTGTTTGTTTGTCCAGCACTTTGGTGTGGACTTGTTCCTGTTGAAAGTGCTTTACAAATAAAATGGTATGGTATCAAGTACATTATTTTATCAAATGAAATTGCTGAAGTTCTATGATTTGGTGGATTATAATATTCTGTCACTGACTCACTAGAGCTCAGAAAAATACACTGCCTACAAATATCCAAATGTATTTTGTTAAAAGATTAAGTTGTTATAATCTTAAGGGGACAGATATGTTTGTGAAACCTCAGTATATAACTGGTTTGAAGGGAAGGTCTACCATAATTCAGGGAGTTGGGTTGTGGAATGACTTGGAAACAGAGGTTAAAGAAGCTAAATCAATGTTTGTATTCAAAAGAATGGTCAAGGTTAAATTGTTGAAAAAATATTCTGGAGTATAAGAATTGTATGAGATTTGTTAAGTTAAATGAGTTGATCGTTTTGCTTTGGTATTTAAAGAAAATGTTTGTTTGAATTGTTTATTAGAGAATAAGGGGCAGATATAATAAGATTTTTTTTCTTCATCTGCTGCCTTTCATTTTAAATTTTCTTTTTTCTTATTGTATATAAGTTTTGTATTTTATTATAGAATGAATGAATAAATGAACTAAACAAAAAATTCCAAAGCTAACACATTTTGACCAATAATAATAAAACAAAATGACTTGTCATTTTACGACAACGCAGTGGGATAGACTTTTATTTTGAAGGGCACGGACATTTTCCCGCCCTTCCGCCATCTTGGCGCAGCCAGCTTGACGCAGCGGAGACGGAGCAGAGCGGATCAATGTGGAGCTTCGGCGGCTGATCGGGAGAATGCGGCGCCGTTGACCGCCGTGCTGGTAAGTGACTGCGGCCTGTCGCTCCCCGCACCGAACCCGGTACCGAGCCGCGCGTGCGGGCTCACGGTGCCGCGGAGCTCCGAGCAGCGTGTCCCCCTCCCCCAGCAGCAGACCTCCCCTTTCTTTGTTCGCCTCCTGCGCCTTTTCTTGCGCCTCTGCGGGTTTTTGTAAACAGTGGCGCAACATGGCCGCCGTGCTGCGGGAGGAGCTCTGTGAGCCGCGCGCTGTTCTCGAACGTTCCTCGTGGAGTTCTGCTGGTTCTCCAGGAGAACCTCAGCGTGCACGTCTTTATCAGCGGCAGCCACAACAAGCTGCAGCTCCGGGCGCCTGCGCCGCCAGGGGGCGCTGTTGTCCCGCAGGAGCTAAAAACAAACAGGCGAGGTTCGTGTTGTCCGGACACGCCCCCCGGTCTGACCGTCCACACCGGATGTTGTTGTTAATAAGTTAAAGGTTTTTATGGCTTCAGCCCTGCAGCCACACACAACCAGTATTTTAGACAGTGTTGCCAGATCTCGCGACAGAAACAAGCGGCCAGCTCCATCAGAACAAGCCCAAAACAAGCCAAGCTGGCAACCCACCCTGATTGTGTAAAACAAAGGCCGTTTTTCAAAAAAAGGCGTTCAATACAAGATCAACTGGACTTTACAGTATTTGTTACAGAAGACGTTTCGCCCTCTATCCAGAGGGCTTTATCAGTTCTATGAGCAGACTGTGTGCGAGTGTAAAACGTCTGGGAATCAGCCCCAAAACTGAGTTATAAGTCTTAGAAACTCAGTTTTGGGCTGATTCCCAGACGTTTTACACCGGATGGGAGCAGAGGTGTCTTGTCTGGAATTAGACTAACAAAGTTTTTTGAGAAGCCACTGCTGTTGGGTTGTGAGGTGTGATTTGTCAATTTACATGTATGTGTTACCTCAGCTTGTAATTTACATAGGTTGGTGCGTGACTCCTAAGACTGTTATAACTCCACACACACACAGTCTGCTCATAGAATTGATAAAGCCCTCTGGATAGAGGGCGAAACGTCTTCTGTAACAAATAAAGTCCAGTTGATCTTGTATTAAACGCCTTTTTTTGATTTTATCATGTCCTGGACGACTGAGAATCTTCACCAGCAAAGGCCGTTTTTAAACAGTATAAACATACATTTATTATGGCATTACATATAAACAGCAAAATTATGCTAAACACTTTGAAGAACATATCCACTCTAAAAAATAAAAATACATTTTGCATATGTATACAGCTGGTTTCTTGTCATTGTTATGCATACAAATTAAAAAATAAAATTAAAATTAAACAGCAAAGTCAACAAAAAACTTTCTTTAATCTCTATCCTGAATCATGCTCAATGAAGCAGGTAGAAACAACCCAGCATACAGGTAGTAAAAAAAACTTTTTTAGATTTTAAACTCTGTTAATGCAGTGCATATTGTTCTGTGTATTTTCATGTCATTGTCAGTCGAAGTGGATCCAATGAGTTCTCCAACATGGTCCACAGCACTGAATGATGTGTGACAGGCTACGTACTGTAGGTGGCTATTTTTAGCTCATTTCTTTGTTTTGTCTCATTCTGTTTTGGGGCAGTGAAACCCAGGTTTGTTAGCCTCATGGAAGAGAAGGGTGCACAGTTTTTTTGTGCTTCTCTGTACTGGCATGTTGAATTAAATCTGCATGGTGAGCATGTGTTTCACACTTGCAAAACCTGCAAAGTGCCTTTGACGCCTCTCCCATCTGAGGTCGGATCCATTCTTTAAGTGCACGCACTTTCTCCCAACAAGCCCAAATAAGCGATGTTTCGCCCAAGACAAGCCCAAGAAACCGCAACCCGTGGATCGCCGAATTTATGAGTGGCTGCAGAAAAAAACAAGCCCAATGTCGCTTATAATAAGCTTACTTGGTAACTATGATTTTAGGAGCTCTGATGGTGTTTCTCTAAACCAGAGTGAAGCCCCGCCCACACACACACCTCTACCTCACCTGAAGCCCTCAGTGTCAACAGCTCACCTGGCTGTGCTGAAAGGTCACATGATGAACTGCAGTCCAACCGGTTTTACTTCAGTGACTGAACGGCTGATGAACTTATTGTCCTGCTGCATGCGCCGTAATCCAGGTGGAACGACCTGACGAGGTGAGGTCTGGTCCTCTGGACGGAGTCTCTGTTGAGACGTTTCGTCTTTTATCCAAAGGACTTCTTCAGTCTGAGGAGCTGCAACAGAAGTGGCCTTTAAACCCCAAAATACACCAAAGACTGGTTCATCCCAAAGATCCAGTCCCCCGGCACAAACAGAGTAATATTGTGTATGTTGTTCAGTGTCAGGAGGGTGATCAGTCTTACATCGGGGAAACTAAACAGCCACTGGCCAAAAGGATGGACCAGCACAGAAGATCAACATCATCAGGTCAGGACTCTGCGGTCTACACTCATCTCCAGGTCAGAGGTCACTCTTTCAGGGATGAAGATGTTCACATCCTTGATAGAGAGGAACGATGGTTTGAGAGAGGAGTAAAGGAGGCCATCTTTGTGAAAAGAAACCGTCCATCATTAAACAGAGGTGGAGGCCTCCGGGTTCAACTGTCCCCCTCTTACAATGCTGTTAGTATCACTCAGCCCTCTGTGAATAGCAAACAACCATCAGGGTGCTAACGATCCATCGTTAGGCTGATGGTCCTCCTCCATCATGTGAACAGCTGGTTCTGGATGTCGCCAACAAACTAGTTGATGAGCTATGAGAAGGTGCTCTTTTGTATGTGTTGAAGGTGAGCTGCCCTCTTCTCTCACTGGAAGATCTACACAGTTCCTGGTGCAGAGGAAAAGCCCACAACATCTTAAAGGACACGATCTGTTGGAACTGTTGCCATCAGGGAAACTGTGCAGATCAATCAAGACAAGAACAAACAGATTTAAAAATAGTTTTTATCCACCAGCTCTTACTGAACTTAACACTGAATAAGAGCAACGAGGGACAACTTTGTGTAATGTCAGTGTGCTTGTGTTGCACATTTGGAGTTTAAAATCTGCAATTATTACCTTTTATTAGGGGTGTAACGGTACGCTAAAATCACATTTTGTTTCAGTTTAATTACAAGAAGGGCTCGGTTCGGTTTATTTTTGGGACCAAAAAAAAAGACTAAATAAAGACTTACAAAATGTTTATTTTGAACATATGCCAAAAATACATTGGTATAAAAATAAATAAAAGTGACACATTTGGATGGTATTTTAAATAAACAGCACTCTTTATAATAAATAAACTATATTAACAATAATAAAAATCTTAATAAATACAATAACAGTCAGAACCAGAACAATAAGCAGCAACAGACTTTTTACAGTCTAACTAATCAAGTTTTAAGTTTTTGTCCAAAAAGACCAACTTGTCCACATTTTCTGCTAAAAGCACAGATCTAGTTGCAGTGAATATCTCCAGAGGTGGAGAAAATCATCTCAATAACAACAGTAGCAGCAGTGTGGTTGTATTTGTCCTCATTACTCACAACCTCTTCTTGGACCTGCTCCCCCAGGTGGGACAGGTCCTGGAAAACTTCAGAGTTCAGTCATCACACACTTCTTAGCTGCAGGTGATCTGGTGGATTTTCCTGAAGAGGAAGAAGACAGCTGCTATCTCTGTTCCAGACTGGAAATAAAACGCAAAGAGATAAAAAAAAAGTTAATAAGATTATGATTTTAAATAAAGATTAATTAGATTCATTCAACTTAAAACATGCATGTTAGGCTGATTGGTAACTCTAAATTGACCCTGGGTGTGAGTGAGACAGGTCCCTCTTGTAAATGAGTCCCCGTGGCTCAACGAGGCTAGCCTGTATAAATAAAGGTTGAATGAACCTTTATTTAGTCAGGTAAATCTCATTGAGCCTCGTGGACTCATTTACAAGAGCGATAATAAAAGAACAATACCTCTTGAACGGTTGAATCTCTCACTCATCATCATCAGGGCATGGCTTTAATCAGCTCCAGGGCTTGTTGACATCAGTTTTAGTTTTTTCATAAAGTTCTGAACTTTTTGGCTTAAGTGTTGACATGATGGATGTTGGGCTTTAACAGACTACTCGAGTAATCGACACATCGATTACTTGGACCTCTATTGAGTTTTTTTATTTCAAGTCGAGTATTCGTAGTGACGTCATCACGTAGCAGTTACAGAACAGAACATGAATCATTTTCCTGTTTGGAGCGCGTTGCGAACCAGTGTTACACCATATTCTGTGACCACACCGTATATTGTGACCGTAGGGGGCGGTGTTGCATGCACTGTTGCAGGTCACAGAATGTGGTGCAACACCGGGTCCAATCGACCGAACCAGAACCAGCTTCCTCTGACCTTGTTTCACAAATAAAAGGCAAAAAATATTAATCTCTAAACCTATTGAAAAAAACCTATTAACATATTAATCTCTAAACCTATAAAAAACCTATTAACATATTAATCTCTAAAACTAAACATAATGCGCAGCACCCCGCCCCACCGTTTTTAGTTTCGTTTTTGACGTGCCACACTTTTTTTTTTTCACTTTTGCAGCTTAATAATAATAACTAGAAAGTTCCGGAGAAACTTTGACGGGGGCTGCCAGGCTGTTGCCAGACATCTTGAATCAAAATGGCTCCAAATGTTAATCAGTTCTAGAGATACATTTGATAAATACTTTCTATGAGTTTCAAACAGTACCAACAGTGAGTATGTTTTCATCAGATTCTAAATCATGTGACTTGACAGCAGCAGTTTGTGTGAGGAGTGTTCTCCCATTCATTTTCAATGGGGAAATATGGCAACTTTGTTAGCAAAATACATCGCCATGGTAACTCCGATTGCTTAGAAAAGTAATAGCACACATCTCTGAGTCGGGCCGGTCGTTTTGATATAACTTTTGTGGGGGTTCACTTTGTGGTTCGGTCCGTATTAAAGTTGAAAAAGATAACTTTTTCTGGTGTAGAATAATAAGTGGGCAGTAACCAACTAGTTCCTGGATTTGGAGATTCATTACGTCTTTGTTCGCAAATTACGTTGCCACGGTAAGTCGAAATGCCAATAAAAGTAATAGCACACATCAGGGGGCCGAGCCCGTCGTTTTGATATAACTTTTGTGGGGGTAGACATTGTGGTTCGGGCCGCATTAACGGTGAACGACAATGTAGACACACGTTCGAGCACAATAACAATAGGTGGCTTCCATGCATTTACATGCAATGGCAGCCCCCAACTAACAGTTTTGGGTTTCCTGTGACTTATTTGCTGTATGATAAATGATAGGAGCAAAATATATGCTCCCAATGTTTTGTTGGTCTTTTTGTGTGTGTGTGGTTTTAATTAGTTAATTATTTTTTGCATCTTGAAATCCTATGACATAGGCATGTAACGAGATCTCGTTGTACGAGATCTCGCGATATTAAACTCCCGCGATATCTCTCGTTGAGAGGTAACGTTGTCTCGCGAGATGCTAATGCTAGCGCTAGCAGAGCCCCTAGCAAGTCAGCGTCACGGACAGCATGGCTTCGCCGGATGAAGTTGCTATAGAAGACGCCCCAACTACTGATGGAGGGTCCCGGTGCCGCAGACGCCTCTACATTGATGGAGGGTCCCGGCGCTGCCGACGCTGCCCCGAATGTAAAGACACGCGTGTAAACACCGGTGTGACCGGTGTTGCCAGATAGAGTCCCACCCACCCAAAGCACTCTTTACCCGCAAAAGTCAGAAGGAAAATCGCGGTGAACCGCCCAATCTGGCAACACTGGTGAGTGACGGCTGCAGATTCAGCGCTGATGCGGATATTTATGTTCAATTTTTGGAAAGTCCTGCGTGAATATCTATTTTTTTTAACAAAGTTGAACGTTCTAAGGTCTAAGGAGATTCAATCAGTAAAATGAAGACATCAGTTGGGTTTGTAATACATGTTAAAACAGAATAAAAGCCTTTTTGCGGCATAAAACCGATCTTTGAAGTTTTCTTGAACTAATGTTAAAATCTCGTCTCGTTCTCGCGAGATCTGTGATTTTCTCGTCTCGTCTCGTCTCGTGAGTTTTGTGTATCGTTACACCCCTACTATGACATCATCAACTACTCGAGCTCTACTCGAGTATTATTATGTTAATGTCGAGTTTTAAAATTATATACTCGTTCAACCCCTAGATGGATGTCATAGCGACGCTCAAGAACTTTAAAGCCTGCACATTAACAACATTCAGACGTAGATTCAGAGAAACTTCTACAGCTTGTGTTATTGATCTGGACCAATCTGAATTACCTGATGAAGTTGTTTAAATACAGATGCTGTTAGCGGTGTTTCTGCAACAAGCTGCTTTTCTTCGTTCACGTTCGGATTACGTAGTTTCAAGCGCGTTCACGTTAAACGTTTGCTGCTGCAGATCCAGTCTTGTGAAACAACGGCGACACACAGCTTTGGATTTGCGCTCGTCTTTTAACAAGAAAGCCATAACGTTCCCAAACAGGAGACCGCACACGAGATGCTATGCTGCGCGTGCTGCAAGATAATAGTGCCGTGCTGAAACGCGCCCAGGAAATTTAGTTCCACAGTGCACATATTCTCCTGTTAATAATGTTTAATGAGTGAAAAAATAACCGAAACGGTACGCAGGGACCAAACCGAACATGCCGTACCGAAACTACCTTTTATACAG
>JBBPBX010052778.1:0-10844 GCA_038048925.1 Garcialebias charrua
CAGGTGGGAGACAGGGTCTTGTACTATACTTTCGCCCCCACAACCGGGAAAGGAGGGTCCGGGACCTGTACTCTCGCCCGCAAACTAATGCCCAGGTGGACTGGACCTCATTTGATAACAGACAAAGTGTCCTCAGTGGTCTACGGAATCAAAATCTGTTATGGTTTGGTGCGGTGTGGAGGGATGAGTCCCGTGGTGTGGACAGGCAGACTCTCAGAGGCAAGAGTAGTAAAATAAAATACTTTAATAAGGCAAAAACAAACTCTGACGTGGCAGTACAAAATGAAAACAGACGCTCTACTATGGCTGTAGTACTAATCCTAAACATAAAAGGCAAGAGGTACTCACGAGACCAAGGAGCTGAGGAATGACACACCAGGGAACAGGGACAATGACCCGACAATGAGACACACATGAACGTTGACTAAATATGCTTCCTAATTAACTTAAAACACAAACACCTGAGACGTAGACCCGACAGACACAGGATGTAAGGAGGGAGACAAACCAGCAGAGGGAGCCATCCCTACAGTACCCCCCCTCAAAGACGCCCCCCGGCGTCCCCAAAGAACACCCCCCAAAAAACAGGGCGGGCGGAGGGAGGAAACGCAGGGACGGCGGGCACGAGAAAACACAAGGACAAGGGACAAAAGCTAAACCTAGAAAACTAACAAGCGTCCAAACATCGAGACCAGGACGTCGATCCCGGGCAAGGACCCCTCAGGTGGGCGACCGGGAGACCTTCCGTCGTGCAGGAACCCGTCCGACGGACGACCGCGAGGCCGTCCATCCCGCAGAGTCACCTCAGGCGGCCGACCCGGACGCCGTCCATCGAGCATGAGCGTCTGTCGGTGACGAGGCCCATCGAGCAGGAGCCTCCGTTGGTGACGAGGCCTCAAGACAGGCGAAGACGAGGATGGAACCCTCCAAGGCCCACCCAGAACAAGAGCTTCAACATGCGGGGCAGAGGTGCCAAGCCATGAGACCTCCGGCGTCGAGGCCTCCGGCGTCGAGACCTCCGGCTGCGAGACCTCTTGGGAGGAGTCCTCCAGGACCCTCCTGGAGCAGGAAACGATGGAGGAGTCCTCCAGGACCCTCCTGGAGCAGGAAACGTGAGGGGTTCCCTCCAGGGATCCCTCGAGGCAGGAAACGTGAGGGGTTCCTTCCAGGGACCCCTCGAGGCAAGAAACGTGAGGGGCTCTCTCCTGTGACCCCTCTAGACAACGTGAGGGGCTCTCTCCTGAGACCCCTCTGGACTGGTAACGTGAGGGGCTCTCTCCTGAGACCCCTCTGGACTGGTAACGTGAGGGGCTCTCTCCTGAGACCCCTCTGGACTGGTAACGTGAGGGGCTCTCTCCTGAGACCCCTCTGGACTGGTAACGTGAGGGGCTCTCTCCTGAGACCCCTCTGGACTGGTAACGTGAGGGGCTCTCTCCTGAGACCCCTCTGGACTGGATACGAGACCCTCCATCGTTGTGGAGGCGTCAAGGGTTAGAGGACCCTCCATCGACGTGGAGGCGTCAGCGACGAATGGACCCTCCATCGACGTGGAGGCGTCAGCGACGAATGGACCCTCCATCGACGTGGAGGCGTCAGCGACGAATGGACCCTCCATCGACGTGGAGGCGTCAGCGACGAATGGACCCTCCATCGACGTGGAGGCGTCAGCGACGAATGGACCCTCCATCGACGTGGAGGCGTCAGCGACGAATGGACCCTCCATCGACGTGGAGGCGTCAGCGACGAATGGACCCTCCATCGACGTGGAGGCGTCCTTCCCGCCGGGTCCCTCTGTAGAGGCGGAGGCGTCCGTCGCGCCGGGACCCTCTGTAGAGGCGGAGGCGTCCGTCGCGCCGGGACCCTCTGTAGAGGCGGAGGCGTCCGTCGCGCCGGGACCCTCTGTAGAGGCGGAGGCGTCCGTCGCGCCGGGACCCTCTGTAGAGGATGTAGATGCAACTCCCTCTGTAGGCGATGCTGGAGATGTAGATGCAACGCCCTCTGTAGGCGATGCTGCAGATGTAGCGCCCTCTGTGGACGATGCGAAGGCAGGACCTTCTGTAGATGAAGTGGATGCAACGCCCTCTGTAGGCGCTGGTGGTGCAGCACCTCCTGGTGCCACAGGCTGGACAGCACCCCCTGGTGCTGGAGATGTAGATGCAACGCCCTCTGTAGGCGATGCTGCAGATGTAGCACCCTCTGTGGACGATGCGAAGGCAGGACCTTCTGTAGATGAAGTGGATGCAACGCCCTCTGTAGGCGCTGGTGGTGCAGCACCTCCTGGTGCCACAGGCTGGACAGCACCCCCTGGTGCCACAGGCTGGACAGCACCCCCTGGTGCCACAGGCTGGACAGCACCCCCTGGTGCCACAGGCTGGACAGCACCCCCTGGTGCCACAGGCTGGACAGCACCCCCTGGTGCCACTGGCAGAACAGCCACCGGCAGAACAGCAGAAGTGGATGCAACACCCTCTGTAGGCGCTGGTGGTGTAGCACCTCCTGGTGCCACCGGCAGAACAGCACCCCCTGGTGCCACTGGCAGAACAGCCACCGGCAGAACAGCACCCCCTGGTGCCACAGGCAGAACAGCACCGCCTGGAGATGTAGAAGAGTCGGCTGTAGTGTTCACAATGGCAGCGCCCTCTGGAGTCATGGCTACAGCGCCCTCTGTGGATACTGGAGAGACCCCTGCACCCTCCACAGATGCCAGTGGTGCAGCATCCTCTGTCCGTGCCGAGACCTCAGCACCCTCTGTTGGTGCAGGGACGTCAGCACCTTCATCAGGAGTCCTGGGAGCAGTGCCCTCTGTTGCTGCAAAGCACGCAGTGTCAGCGCTCTCTGTGGAGGCTGGAGTGAAAGCACATTTTAAAACAAATGCTTTGTCTTTCATAGCTTTAACCAATGTCAACATTTGAGTGAGGCCTGGGTTGGATGTTAAACAAGTATTGTTAATGATTATGTGTTCAATAATAGAATAAGTCCTATATTTATAATGTGGGTCCAGGTTATTGGTGGCAGCAGAAAACAGTCTGTGTATCTGCTGCAGAGTGAGGGTGGCCTCGGATCCTTGTCCCACAGCGACCCCTGTGGTCGAGGTGGGATCTATCCGCTCCTCAGTAGAGTGAGAGCTCGAACACTCTCCTGTGTGTCCTGCAGGCTCTTCCTGAGTGAGTCCTGCAGGTGTAGCGACCCCTGTGGTCGACGTGAGATCAGACAGCTCCTCTTCAGAGCGGGTGCTCATGCACTCCTTCAGCAAAGGAGTCGTGTGAGGAGGTTTCCTCTCGGTTGTGCGTCGTGCAGGAGACTCCATGTCCCCTGCAGACACGTTGTGGGGATACCCCCCCTCAAAGCACGTCTCCCCCGAGACGTCACAGAGCGAGGGTACCTCCCCCCCAGCGAAATCCCCCCAGGCTTTTCAGACAGCGTGGGAGAAACAGAGGGGGAACCGGGCTGAAACCCGGAAACGTGTGTCTTCGCCGGTCGCCGCCCCCTCCGGCGGCGCCGTGTTTCTGGAGCTAGAAATGTCAGGAGTTCCTCCGGGTCCGACTCTGACTCCTCGTCGGACACATCCCACAGCGAGATGGCTCGTGCAGGAGTGAAGGAGGTGAACTGGTCGGAGCAGCCGCCCCGACGCTCCCTCGCTCGCTCCGCTACCAGCATGGGAGACGGAAGTTGCTCCGGCTCGGACCTGTAGCTGCTCCAGGCGTGTTTGGTCCGAAACCCGCCAACTCTGTAGACTGCCGCTTCCCTCTGAGCAGACATCTTCTGCCTCTGGGTAAGTCTATCTTTTACCTGTCCGCGGGACTCAAAATGGTCGGGTCATTCTGTCACGGTTTGGTGCGGTGTGGAGGGATGAGTCCCGTGGTGCGGACAGGCAGACTCACAGAGGCAAGAGTAGTAAAATAAAATACTTTAATAAGGCAAAAACAAACTCTGACGTGGCAGTACAAATGAAAACAGACGCTCTACTATGGCTGAAGTACTAATCCTAGACATACAGGCAAGAGGTACTCACGAGACCAAGGAGCTGAGGAACAACACACCAGGGAACAGGGACAATGACCCAACAATGAGACACACATGAACGTTGACTAAATATGCTTCCTAATTAACTTAAACACAAACACCTGAGACGTAGACCAGAGACGCAGAGCTGACAGACACAGGATGTAAGGAGGGAGACAGACCAGCAGAGGGAGCCATCCTTACAAACGCTGCATCTGTAGTCCCTTGTAGTCCACAGCGCACGAAGTGGAAAGAAAAACGTGGAGGGGACTTCAGTCTGCTTAAACCTCTTCTAAAGGCTTCTACTCCAACTGGTATTAAAATAGAACTTTTCAATGTGCAATCACTATCCAACAAATCATGTCTAATTCATGATCACATTCCGGAGAAGAACTTGGACCTCACGTGCCTTACTGAAACATCAACCAGATGTGTACAGTTCTCTGAATGAAGCTTGTCCCTCTGGATACAGTTATCTGCAGAGAGCCCACTGCACTGGCAGCGGTGGTGGTCTGGCTGTAATTTACTGCAGTAATTTAAAATCATCACATCTGGCTTCTCGGGACTTTTTTTCTTTTGAATGTTTGGCCTTCAACCTCAAATCCCCCCTCCTGATGAATGTTATGTTGATTTATAGGCCTCCCAAACCGCATGTTTCATTTAACTCAGAGATGCATGACCTCCTCACTTTCTTCTGCACCTCCCCTGTGAAAAATATTTTTCATGGAGATTTAAATTAATATCCACATGGACAATTCCTCTTCCCCTCTGGCAACAGATTTTAAATCTCTTTTGGACTCTCTCAGTCTCACCCAACATGTTGATGCCCCTACGCACAACAGGGGGCATACTCTGGATTTGGTGATTACAGACACTGTACTCATCAATAACTTGTCTGTATATGACCTGGGTGTCTCGGACCACAGTTTCATCTCTCTGGAAGTGCCTTCAACTTCGCCTGCTTCAAATCCAAAACAACTTATCCAGTTCCGTGACTTTAAAAACATTTCCCCTGAGGTTATGTTCTCTGATCTTCACTCACTGACCGCTGTCAATCATTCATTTGCAAATGACTCTGTGAATTACTACAACCAATCTCTCCAGGAGCTTCTGGACCTACATGCTCCCTTGAAAGCAAGACTAATGTCTTTCTCCCATTCAGCCCCCTGGTACACTGATAGACTGCGCAAGATGATGGCAACTGGCCATGCTATTGAGAGACATGTAAAATCATCTGGTCTCTCTGTACATAAGCAGGCATATAAAGAACATCAGAAAGCGTACGCCTACTCTCTTAAAGAAGCACGCTCCAAGTATTATTCCAACATCATCAACAACTGCCCTGGAAACTCTAAACATCTCTTCTCCACAATAACTCATCTGCTTAATACCATTAAACAAACTCATGAGGATTCTGTTCAAAAATGCAACCTGTTCCTTTCATTCTTTAAAAACAAAGTTGACTATCAGATCTCAGCTCCACAACCTCCCTGATCTTCGTTTGCCATCTACCTGTCTGCATTCTGGGTCCCTGAGCAGCTTTGATGAAGTTGTTCAGAGTGAGGTGGAGACCATCATCAAGAAAATGAAGCCTTCATCCTGCACCCTGGATCCCTTCCCCTCATCTCTCATAAAATCCAATCACTCTGCAATAAGCCCATTAATCACACAAATAATAAATAAGTCTCTACAATCTGGTCATGTTCCACTGCCTCTAAAAACTGCCATCATTAGGCCTCTTCTAAAAAAAAATCTAATTTGGATCCCAACCTTCTTTCTAATTACCGCCCAATTTCCCACCTCCCATTTCTGTCTAAAGTGCTGGAAAAAGCAGTTGCTGCTCAGCTGCAGACCCACCTCCAACAACACTTTTGTATGAGAAGTTTCAGTCTGGCTTCCGTGCAGCTCACAGTACTGAGACTGCATTGCTGAGAGTTACCAATGATGTCCTCATGGCTGCTGACACTGGTTCTCCCTCCCTCCTTGACCTCACTGCAGCTTTCGACACTGTGGACCATAGTATCCTCCTCCAACGTCTTCATGTGGAGGTCGGTCTCTGTGACACTGTCCTGGACTGGTTCAAATCTTTCCTCTCCAACAGGCTGGAATGTGTTAGTCTTGGCAATGCCACTTCCCAGACTGTCTGTGTCTCCTGTGGTGTCCCTCAAGGGTCAGTTCTGAGGCCCCTGCTATTTTCTCTATGCTGCCTTTAGGTCAAATTATTAATCAGTTCAACATTTCTTTTCACCGTTATGCCAACGATACACATTTTTACATCAGGACTGGAGCATCATCATCATCACCATTGTCATCTCCATCTTCACTCACTGTCCTCTCTACCTGCCTGGAGAAATAAGGGCATGGATGAATCAGAACTTTCTTCAATTAAACTGCTCCAAGACTGAGGCCATACTGATTGGCACCCCTCACCAGGTACAAACATCAACTATAACAACAATTTCCTTTTCTGGACAAGACATCCCCCTCTCCACCTCTGTTACAAATCTTGGAATAAAAATGGACTCTCATCTTACATTTGAAAATCACATTAAGCATCTGTTTAAAACCTGCTTCTTCCATCTTCTTCCATCTCCAAACTTCGCCCATCTCTAACTTTTTCTGATGCTGAGAAACTCGTCCATGCCTTTGTCTCCTCCAGGCTCGACTACTGCAACTCCCTGTTTATTGGAATCCCTGGCAAAAATCTTCAGAAACTTCAATATATTCAAAACAGTGCAGCAAGGATTTTATTGAGAGCTCGTAAATTTGAACATATTACACCCATTCTCCATAACCTCCATTGGCTTCCTGTCACCTACAGAATTCAGTACAAAACTGCTCTCATTACACACCAATGCTTACACGGAACTTCACCTGATTATCTAAAGGACATCCTTGCACCATATTCATCCACCCGGTCTCTATGATCACAGAACAGTAATCACCTTCCACAAACCAAATTAAGGACCATGGGAGACCGAGCATTCTGTGTGGCTGCCCCCTGCCTATTGAACTCCCTCCCTGACTACCTGAGAGCTCCACAGTCACAGGTTGACTTTAAAAAAGGCTTAAATACCTTTCTTTTTAAGCAAGCTTACTCTGCCTCCACATGATTTTATCTTTGATCTTAGTTGATATTATCATTGTTTTTAATTGATTTTATTATTGATTTTTGTTGCTTTATCATTGATTTTATCGCTTGTTCTTATTTGATCATTGATTTTAGTTGCACTTTGAGATTTTTGTTAAAGGGGACCACAGATGCAAAATTCACTTTTTAATGTTTTTTTTACTCAACTTTGGGTATTTACTTCATAAAAAACAGTCCTTGTGCCAAAAAAATGCACCCAGTGGTTTATTTACTCTAAGTAGATTTATTTATTTTTGATAAATACACCTGGATTCACACTTCCTGCAGTTATTGACGTCACAAGCCGTAGCCAATCACCTCAAACCTGAGTCCAGCCCCTCACCTAGCAACCCCTGGTTAGGCTCAACCCACTTCTGTATTAAACACATGACTGTTGTTTTTCATGATTTCATCTCATCTTTTGTTTATATGTTCTTAATTTCATGTGTACAGCACTTTGTTGCAGCTGTGGTTTTTTTAAATGGCTTTATAAATAAAGTATAATTGTTATTTTTATGTTTTAGTTCAATTTTTAGTGTATTTGCGATCGCTCCCAACGCGCAGCCGTCAAAAATTAAACGAGCGGACCCCCGGCGTAGGGACCAGCGGCAACGGGACCCTCTTCTGGCGCGATGGAGCGGAGCTTCAACTGTACAGCCTCGCAGCAGCCTCGCAGCAGCGAGGACCTTCTCCTTACGGATTAATTTACGGGAGACACTTGGTGAACTTTGTGTTGTCTTGACTGGAACAGCGATAACTCCCAAAATCTCCGCGTGCAACGAGCGGAGCTGGCGAACACCGGAAGAGGAACAAGCTAACATTAGCTTCGGATTCGGGTGGTCTCATGCTAAAAGGAGCAGCTAATTGCGGCGCGCTCAGACGGGTTTCGGTAAGTTATCTTAAGCTAGCACTAACAGTAAGTCAAATGAGTAATAAAAAAAGAGCTAATTTTAAAACAACAACACATTACAGATACTGGCTGTTACAGAGGGCGTTAACAGATCGTTGAAGGGCGTGGACTTCAAGAAACCGGTCGTTCAAAACGAAAGTTAAAAATGGCAGAATTAAAAAGGGTATAATTAATGATCTAAGAATTATTTTGTGTATTAAAATGAATTAATATTGTCAAGATAGCACACAGACATAACATAAAAAATTTAAATACCTATATGTGGTCTCCTTTAAAGACCGTGTAAAGTGAAATTAAATGTGTGTTTTTATTTTGTCACACGGCATAAATATGTGTTATTAATCACCCATATAAATCTGACTGATTAAAAACATTGATTTCCTTATAAAATTAAGTCTCAAAAATCATGAAAAAACATGATTTTGCCTTGCCCTAGAACGCTGGGGGCGTGTCAGCGCGTGGGCGTGGTTTCAGCGCAGTACTGCACTCATGTCCTTTTCCTGCCCTGAGCGAGAGGCAGACAAGGAGCAGCAGTAAACCTGCTCTGTTTTTATCTGAGTTCTGGCCGGTCACCTCGCATGCGGGGTCTGTGTTGGTGATTAAAAAGAGTAATCACGTTGATAAGTTATCTCATCTCTGTGTCAGCAGAGTCACGGCGCTCTCACACACACACACACACACACGCGCGGGGGGGCTCGGATGTGAAAACAGGTGCAGGTCGCTCCAGCAGCAAAAGACAGAGGGCTGCGCAGCGGTTTTCTGTGTTTATATGTTCATGAAAACTTAAAAAAAATAAATTAAAAACAGGGAGCGCTTCTCCTTCAGCCACACAGCAGACCTGCACACCAGGAAATATTTAGAACCTGGTGCAGCCTCGTTGGACATGACTTTAGTTCACTCGTGACAAGTTCATTCATTCTTCCTCCTCGGAGGAGGAAGCGAATGGTGACAGCTTCAAGTGATCACTTGACTTTTGGCAACAAAAAAAAAAAAAGAAATGTCACAATGGAGCAGCTGCAGTCCATGCGTAAAAGGAGTGAGAGTACAGGAGGGAGACGGTCGGTAGCGAGTGAACGGCTCCACCGAAGAACGCATTTATACGGCTGGAGCTGCAGGGGGTGGGGCTATACTAATGAGGACCGCGTGACGAAACGCGGTCACGTTTAAAACACGCCTAAAAAATCCTGAAATAGAAATATGTTTATACACAGTTTGCTCTATAACTCCAAAATTAATTGAGCTACAATTTTGAGACTTTTTACTCATTTACAAGATTACAATTATCACATTTATAATGTTTATTGAAGAAAATGTTGAAATTCACTTTACACGGTCTTTAATGAAAAATGCGTTACAAATTAAATTCATTTTTATTATTATTATTAACATATGTCTTTACTGTCTTTCAGCATTTTGTTGTGTCAGATAAAATAAAGTCAAGTCCTTTTCTTTTACCTGGGGGTCTCCTGTCTTCCTGCATGTGGGTTCATAACTGAAAGCAGCAACACGATAAAGATCCTCTGAAAGTCTAGTTTCTGCAGAGCAGCAGGGGTGATTCAAAGCTCTCAGCGTCTCTGCAGGGTGTTCAGAGATGAAACAGAGGATGCCTCTGACCACACCCTGGATGAGATGAACAGGACAGTGACTGTGCTTCTGTTGGTGAGCTGAGCAGTCCTCACCCCCTCACTGGCACAGGGAGTGTTATGACTCAGCGTAGGGGGGTGTCAGACAGAGTGTGTGTCCAAGTGTACATTTATTGAAAAGCAAAGAGTCAGATCAGCTCTGTGGGCTGCTGGCTCTGCTGTGGACGCGTCCTTCATGTTGAAGGTGTAGCTCTGCTGTCAGCACATTCTGTTGTTGTGCAGGTGCATTACATATTCAAATTGCTTCTCTTCCTCCCCCGCTGCTCCCCAGAGACCATTCCAGATGAATCCATAAACACTGTGCCACAACATTACAGCATCCCAGTCCTGGTGCTGCCTCTGGGAGTTCACAGGCGTTAATTAAGTTTCCTCTTTTCAGGGAAGTTAATCTGATGCTGTCCTTGCCTCTGTTTTGAGGTTCTCTGCTGTTCACAGCTTTCAGATCACACAAGTTGTCTTCTGTCACAGAGATCATTTCCCTGATTGTCTCTTGTCCTCTGTTCATCCCTCTGTCAGTCTGTGTCTCCCACTCCTTCTCCCCCTCTCTCCCCTAACTCTGATGCTATATATAGAGTTCTGCATTGCAGATGTCCCGGAGCCCCGCAGTTTTTGGAGGAGCTGATGAGAAGTAGCAGCCAAAACATTTTGGGCTTGCCTGAGACTCTGAGACAAGTCGAGCAAAAACAGCAAACTACCGTTGCAGCACGAGAAGGGACAGCCACACAGGAGCAGTCACAATGTGTGTGTGCAGGCAGGGCACCACACTGCAGCAAGGATAAAACACCTCAAACCACTGCAGTCCTCATCTGTGGGTGGGTGGATGTGAGAGCTGGGGTGCAGGCTGGTTTTCTGCAATGTTTCCCATCTGGGTTTGCTTCATAATTACAGACAGAAAGGTTACATTACAGTAAAAGGGTAAAAAACTTGGGACAGATTGAAAACAAATCACTTTTTAAAATGCTGTTCGTTTGAAAGAACACATCCTTGTAGGTTGGCTGATGGAGGGGCGTAGTGGCTCTCCCCCCTGTTGACCAATTATAAATAACTTACCTAACAAATGGACATAAAGACACAAATTATTTTTTATATATAAAAAAAATATATATATATATATATATATATATATATACAGTATATATATATACAGTGTGTATATATA
>JBBPBX010052778.1:10940-24078 GCA_038048925.1 Garcialebias charrua
CTGCAGTTATTACCATAAAGGTCCAGTGACTTGCTAACAAACAAAGTTTTACTTTTTTTTTATTTTAACATGTAACAAACTGCACCAGGGTGCAATGAAGGTTTTTTTTTTAATGCATTCTTCATTTATCACTTTTTTTTGTTTGCAAGATAGATTTACAGCAGACACAAAACAAAAAGATGCAGCAGCATGGTGGATGAGCACACAAATTTTAAATGGAGACAACTCATTTCAAATATTTAAAAACTTAACAATGCCAAGATGAAACAAACTAGTTGTGTAAAATGGTGTTCAGTTGTTCCTGAGTGAGCAGGTGATGTCAGGACATATTGAGCTCTTGTATCTGGGCTGCAGAGCTCAGCCTCACTGCAATAGCGGTGACTTATTAAATATTAATAAATGCATGCTGCTGACAGGCCCTTGAGCTGTGCGGCTCACTGAGCGGCTGCTTCCCCCTCGTGGTCAAAATGATAATTACAGCATAAACCATGCCCTTATGCATGCTCAATAATCCAGGAAGAAAAATATAAAAAAGCTGTGAATGTCCAGAGGATCAGACTTAGCTTTTTTAGACATGCCCTGTAATGCAACCTGTCAGCAGGCTCTCAGTGGTGCGCCCAAGTTAATTAACTTCTTAGGAAGTAGAGTCGTGGTCAGGCTTTCTTGACCACGGTGTCTGTATGTAAAGTCCAGGACAGATCCTCAGTAACATGAATGCAGAGGAACTTGAAGCTGCTGACCTGCTCCACTTCAACGTCATTTATGACCTCCACGCTGTCTTATGAAGTCCACTATCATCTCCTTCGTTTTGCTGACATTAAGAGTTTATTTTCCTGACACCAGCTGTCGTTTTTTTCACTCTGCTACTGTCTTTACTTACTCTGCTCAACCTGTTTTGTATTTGTAATTATTTTTTCTTTCCTAACATGTGTTTTTGTCTTGCAGGTACTCCTGCGCCTATCTGGACCTGACGCTCTGTTCGTTTGTCTCTCCTTCCTGTCCTCTCAAACCCAGCTGGTCAATGCAGATGGCCGCTTGTCCTGAGTCTGGTTCTTATGGAGGTTTTCTTCCTGTTAAAGGGATTATTTCTTTCCCACTGTTGCCATTGTGCTTGCTCAGGATGGGAGACCGTGATGAAGTGAAGATCCCATGAGTCTGCTGCTTCCTTAGATAAAGAGTTTTACTAATTGGCTTTTCTATGTATGTGAATGTTTCTGTAAAGTGCCCTGAGACAACTTTGTTGTAATCAAAAAAGGCGTTCAATACAGAAACAACTGGACTTTATTTGTAATAGAAAACATTTCGCTTCCCATCCGGGGAGCTTTATCAATTCAATGAGCAGGCTGTGAGTGAGTGAAGTTATAAACAGGCTGAGGTGTCACACACCAACCTATGTAAATTGAAAGCAAACACACACACACATACTTGAGCTAACACATACATGTGACACATTCAAAGTTCAGCGTGTGAAAGCAGGGCTTACAGAAAACACACACACATCCTACTGTATGCAAATTGACAAATCACACCTCACACCTCAACAGCAAGGACCTTTCAAAGTCCTTGCCAGTCTAATTCACAAACGAGGCCCCTTTGTTCTCATCAGGTGCGAAACGTCTGGGAACCAAACCAAACTATAAGTTTTAGAAATTTGGAATCTGAGACCTCCTCCTCTGTTTAACGATGGTTTCTCTCGTTTTACATAAACTGCCTCCTTCACACCCCTCTCAAACCACCTGTGCTCTCGGTCCAAAATATGTACATTTTGGTCCTCAAAAGAGTGTCCCTTGTCCGTGAGGTGGAGGTGAACAGCTGAGTTTTGTCCAGAGGAGGAGGCTCTCCTGTGTTGGGACATTCTTCTGTGAAGAGGCTGTTTAGTTTCTCCAATGTAGAGGTCTGGACAGTCCTCGCTGCACTGGATTGCGTACACTACACCACTCTGTTTGTGTGTGGGGGTTTTGTCCTTAGGGTGGACCAGCCTCTGTCTGAGAGTCTGCTGGGTTTGAAATGTACTGGGATGTTGTGTTTGTTGAAAATCCTTCTGAAATTCTCTGAAACTCCAGCCACATAAGGGATGACAATGTTTTTCCATCTGTTCTCCTTTTTCTGTTCAATATTGTGTTTTGTCGATTTCCTCGCTGACTTGACAAAAGCCCAGTTAGGATATCCACATGTTTGGAGAGATTTTTCAATGTGTTTCTGTTCCTTTTCCTTCCCTTCTGTCTTCGTGGGGATGTGATCAGCCCGATGCTGTAAAGTTCTGATGACAGAAAGTTTGTGTTCCAGTGGATGGTGAGTCAAACAGAAGATACTAGTCTGTGTGGGTTGGTTTTCTGTCAACTTCAATGTTGAGGCTGTCCTCTCCCTCCATGTGAACCAAACAGTCCAAAAAAGGCAGCTTGTTGTTGTTTGCATCCTCTCTGGTGAACTTGATGTTGCTATCGACCGAGTTAATGTGTCTGGTGAACGCTTCCACCTCCCTGGCTTGGATTTTGACCCAGGTATCATATCGGAACCAACGGCTTGGAGTAGTTCCCTCATAGGAGTGTAGGGCACTGGTTTTCTAACAATTTCCTTCAACTAAACAGCAACAAAACAGAAATCATTCTTGTTGGTACCAAAAACTCTATTTCAAAATCAGAACATCTTCTCGTCCCCCTTAACAACTCTCTGCTATCCCCCTCCCCTCAGGTCAAGAGTCTCTGTGTCATCCTCAACACCACTCTCTCCTTCACTTCACACATCAACAATATTACTCGGTCTGCCTATTTCCACCTCCGTAATATTAACCGTCTCCGTCCTTCTCTCACACCCCGCTCCACAGCCATCCTGGTGCACAGTCTTGTGACTTCCCGTATCGATTACTGCAACTCCCTTCTCTACGGCCTCCCCAACAAATCTCTCCACAAGTTACAGATGGTCCAGAACTCAGCTGCCCGTGTCATCACTCAAACCTCCTACTATAACCACATCACTCCTGTCCTGCAGCAGCTCCACTGGCTCCCGGTTAAATCACGCATCATCTTCAAAATTCTACTTCTCACGTTCAAAGCTATCCACAACCTTGCCCCTCCTTATCTATCTGACCTCCTACAAATCTCCATCCCATCACGCTCTCTCAGATCCTCCTCTTCACTACATCTCCATGTACCCTCTGCCCGCCTCTCCACCATGGGGAGCAGGGCCTTCACCTGCTCTGCCCCTCACCTCTGGAACGCTCTACCGCCAGACCTTCAAAACACCACCTCCCTTTCTCTGTTCAAGACTGCTCTGAAAACACATCTCTTTAGACTAGCTTATCATTAACTTTACTAAATGTATTTTATATTCTTTAATTATTCTATATTTCAATTTGTTCCTACTGATGTTTCAACTGTGTTTGTTTTGTTTCTTGCTGTGTAGTGTCCTTGGGTGTCCTGAAAGGCGCTTTTAAATAAAATATATAGATCACCAGGATCAAATATAGAAATATTCACTGATAAAATCTTGGAGCTATTGGAGAAGAGTTTTAATAAAAAAGTTTTTTTGTGTGGAGACTTTAACATTGATATGGGAAATAAAACAGATTCAAATAACATCAGTACATTTATAAACTCAATGTACAGTTTAAATATGTATCCATTGATATCAAAGCCAACAAGAATTACAACTCATAGTGCCACAATAATTGATAATATTTTCACAAATATAACAAATGGGGACGTGATAGGTGGTATTTTAACGACCGACTTAAGTGATCATTTACCAGTTTTCACAATCTATAAAAATGATCAAAGCATCACAAAAGCAGTTACAACGAAGAAAAAGATCATAAACACGTCAAAAAAAGTTTTGGAAAAATCAAAAGAGGATCTAGATAAACAAGACTGGAATGAAGTGTATGTTGATTATGTGAACAGATCATATGATGAGTTTATGAATATCTTGGAAGCTCTATATGAAAAGAATTATGTGCAAACAAATTACACAAAGAGAAATATCGTTGACCAACCATGGATGACAAAAGGGTTGAGAAATGCTTGTAAAAAAAGAATTATTTGTATTCATGTTTCTTGAAATTGCGAAGTCAGAACGCTGAAGAAAAATATAAAAAGTATAAAAATAAATTAGTAGGGATTATAAGGAAACATAAGAAAGAATATTATAGTAAATTATTAGATAAAAGTAATGGTGATATGAAAGCAACATGGCGAGTAATGAATAGTGTTCTGAAGAATCATAAAGCAAAAACTGGTATTTCAAAATATTTTGTAAAAGACAACGATGAAGTTCATGATGAAAATGAAATTGTAAATGGATTTAATCAATATTTTGTGAATGTTGGATCAAGCCTTGCAGCTAAAATACCAAAAGTAGATAATAATGTGAGCCATTCAATTACAGGTTGTGCAAACAGTATTTTTCTAAATGGAACTAACAAAGAGGAAATAATGAATGTAGTAAAAAATCTTACAGACAAGAGATCAAAAGACTGGGTGGACATGGATATGATGTTTGTAAAGGATATAATGAACCATGTTATTGAGCCGTTTACATATATATGTAATTTATCATTTTCAACAGGAATATTTCCAGATAATATGAAAGTAGCTAAGGTAGTTCCTCTTTTTAAAAATGGTGATAAATGTGTGTTCAACAATTATAGACCTATATCCTTGTTACCACAGTTTTCAAAAATTCTTGAAAAACTATTTGTGAACAGACTAGATCAATTTATAGATAAACAAAATATTCTAAGCAACAGTCAGTATGGGTTTAGAGCAAAAAACTCTACATCAATGGCTCTCATGGAATTAATGGAACAAATAACTACTGCTGTCGATCAAAAACAATATTGTGTCAGTATTTTTGTTGATTTAAAAAAAGCATTCGATACTATTGATCACACCATTCTCCTTGAAAAACTGAACAAATATGGTATTAGAGGACCAGCATTACAGTGGGTATCTAGCTATTTGAAAGATAGGAAACAATTTGTACAAATAAATGATGTAAGATCTGACCTCTGTAATATCACATGTGGAGTTCCCCAAGGCTCTGTACTTGGACCAAAGCTATTTATTTTATATGTGAATGACTTGGTAAATGTGTCAGGACTCCTTAAATGTGTACTTTTTGCTGATGATACCACATTTTTCTGTTTAGGTGAAGATATAGAACAAATGTTGGAATTGATAAAGACAGAATTTGTCAAAATACAAACTTGGTTTAAAATCAATAAATTATCATTAAATCTAGAAAAAACTAATTACATGATATTCAGTAATAAAAAGAAAACTGTTGATGTTCCACTCAAAATTGAGGGTGTTGAGATTTGTAGACTTACACAGCAACGCCTCACTCGGAAAGCCCTCTGCATGGCAGGTGATCCCACACACCCACTACACAGCTGCTTCAGACTGCTTGCCATCAGGGAGGAGACTGAGGAGTCTCCAGGCTCGAACCAGCAGACTGAGAGACAGCTCTGTTCATCAGGCAGTCAGGATGCTAAACACTCTGCCTGCTCTGCCTCCCCTCCCATTTGAACTGCCTTAATTACAAAAAACTTTCTCACACATTACCACATAACACAAAGATTTTAACACTGGACTCTGTGTCATCAATACGGGTCATTCACTAAACTCTCGGTCATGTGCTCATTCAGTTTGCACTGCTTCTCATATTTGCACTAATGTTTACATTACATTACTGCCTATAGTCTTACTACTGTTTACATTCACTGTTTGCATTTATTAATACTGTTTACATTTATTACTACTGTTTACATTTATTACTACTGTTTACATTTACACTACTTTTATATCTACACTACTGCTGATACATATACAGTATTCTCTGACTAGCCTTTGTCGTGTTATTAAATTATACACGTGAGTCCGGCTGCTAGCTTAACGTGGCTTTATTCTTCAACACCATGAAACGAAACCTAACACGTTCATGTCCCTGACTGATGACGTCACACTCGTGCGTCCCTGTATTAAATATACAGTTACACCACATCTCCCCTTTCTAGAATCAATGGGTAGACTGCCATTGATCCTGCAGAACCTTAGGGGATTATTCTGCCCCTGTGGCTGGAAGGTCTGCTCCTATCTTTACCTCAAACCATGCTCACACACACAACAGACACACATCAATTACCCTTAGCTTAGAACACAAAATTTACAATAGAATGTCAGAAAATAAAGTCTGTGCTGTCTGTACTAACTCTAAACTCTGAGGCTTGCACATTTACATTTAAACAGTGCAAAAAAACAATAATGAACACAGCATATTCATTTAAAGTAACAAACACTTTCTTTTTTTTTTTTTTACTTTGAGTCCTGCACACTCTGCAAAATGTACAAGTCTAATCTGGTTGGTTTTACCACCGTTCTCCCAGACCTGGTTCTGAAAGGAGTGGATGGTGTTTCTGGAACCTTCAAATGTGGTGATGCTGCAGCAGGTTGTTTTGGACTCCCCGGATCATGTTCAGCTGCACCGCAGGTGCTCTGCTCCGGCAAAGGCTGCATGGCCACAAGATGACGCCGGTTTCTCCTTATAATCCCGTGGGATCCCTCCACCAGATATGAGCGGGGTGTAGTGTGACTGCCAATAACAGTACCAGCTGCCTTTTGGTCTGCCACCCACACATTCTGTCCAGCTGCCAGTCTGTTAAGATTCTGTGCCCGGTGTCGCTGATCATAACGTTGAGCATCTTTTGTCCTTCTCTCCTCTTCCTTCTGTGAAACAGCATCTCCATCAGGAAGAGCAGGATTTAGCAATGCGGAGAAAATAGGCACAGTGGTGCGGAGCCTCCTTCCCATAAGGAGTTGCGCTGGACTGTATCCGTTTTGGAGTGGGGTAACCCTGTAGGCAAGCAGAGCGAGGTACGGATCATCTGATTTTTTCAACAGTCCCTTCACCGTCTGTACTGCACGCTCAGCTTCTGCATTCCCCTGAGGGTACTTCGGGCTGCTGGTCACATGACGGAACCCATAGGCCTCTGCAAACTCAGCAAAGGCTGCTCCAGAGAACTGTGGCCCATTATCAGTCACTAAAGTCTCACAGATCCCGTGACGTGCAAAAATTGACTTCAAGTGGAAGATCACATCATTAGACCTTGTGGGGTTTAGAAAAGCGATCTCCACATACCTTGACATGTAGTCCACCACGAGGAGGTAAGTCTTGCTCCCTAGCATAAACAGATCCGCTCCACACTTTTGCCATGGTCGCCCTGGAAACGGTGTTGTCATCAGGGGCTCCCTGTGGTTCTGTCTCTCCTGGCAGCATGCCCTGCAGTTAAGAACCAAGTCGTTCAGCTGCTGGCTGAGGCCTGGCCACCACACGGACTGCCGTGCCCGCTCCCGGCACTTGACCACACCTTGATGTCCTTCATGCAGTTTAGCAAGAACATCATTTCTCATTGTAGAGGGAATAATGAGTCTTTGTCCCTTTAGCAGTAGGCCATCTTGAACTGTAATGAAGGATCGTTCAGCCCAGTATGACTTTAGTGCTGGTTCTTTATTGATGCTTGTGGGCCAGCCTTCTTCGCACAGCTGCATCACGCGCGCACACACACTGTCCCTCTGCAGCTGCTCCTTCAGTTCTTCCAAATAGGCAGTACTCGCAGGTAGATTGCTCATTACCATATCTATGTAGATGTTTGTGTCCTCAAACAGCTCTTTTTCTGTGGGTGTTACACCTCTTTCAACAGGTGCTCGTGACAGCGTATCTGTTGTCCACAGACATTTCCCTGCCACATGTGCTATAGAGTAGGAATAGCGCATGAGACGCATTCTGAAACGTTGGATTCGAGGAGGTAGGGAATCCAGTGGTTGCGACCCCAGGAGACTTAAAAGAGGCTTGTGATCTGTCTCCAGTTGGAAATGTTTCCCAATCAGGAAGTTTTGGAATCTCTCGCAAGCCCAAGTCAGACCCAGTGCCTCCTTCTCCACTTGTGCATATCTTTGCTCCGTTGGTGTGAGAGACCGTGATATATATGCTATCGGCTTCCACTCCTCACCCCATCTTTGAAGTAGCACTCCTCCTAGCCCGTATGATGATGCATCTGCTGAGACTTTGCAGTCCCTATTAGAATCATACATAGCTAGAACTGGTGGTGATGACAGTGCCTCCTTCAGATCTCGAAAAGCTTTTGCCTGCTCGATGCCCCACATCCAGCAGTTCTTTTTCGACAGGAGATCACGTAAGGGTTTGTCTCTCTCCGCCAGCTGTGGAATAAACTTGCCCATCTGGTTTACCATCCCCAGAAAGGATCGTACTTCACTCACTGTTGTCGGCTCTTTCATCTTCTTCACAGCTTCAGTCTTGCCTGGATCTGGGCTGATGCCGTTGGCGGAGACCACATGACCTAGGAAACTTACAACAGTCTTAGACAGATCACATTTGTCCATGTTCAACGTGATACCTGCCTTTTGGATTTTCTGTAGAACTGCATGCAGGCGAGTGTCGTGCTCCTCTTGAGTACATCCCCACACCAGCACATCATCGATGTGGCACACCACTCCTTCGAGCCCTTCTGTGACTTCAGTCACCATCCTGTTCTGAAAATGCTCAGGAGCTGATGCTATGCCAAAAGGTAAACGTTTGAAGAAAAAACGTCCAAAAGGCGTGATGAATGTTGTTAGTTTTGCTGAATCTTCTGTTAGGGGAATTTGCCAAAACCCCATATTAGCATCCAGCTTACTGAAAATTTTGGCTCCCGCCAGCTTTCCAAGTGTTTCCTCCACTGATGGCAGGATGAATTTCTCTCGACGCACTGACTCGTTCAGTTTGGTTAGATCCACACATATTCGCACGGCCCCTGTCTTTTTAGGCACCACCACGATGCCAGCGCACCAGTCCGTTGGCTCCTCAATTCTACATATCACACCGAGGCTTTCCATGCGGGACAGTTCCTGTCTGACTTTGTCCGTCAATGGCAATGGGATCCTCCTTGGTGTTTTTAGTGAGAACGGTTCTGCCCCTGGTTTTAGCTTTATGGCATATGGCTGGTGTACCTCTCCAAGTCCACTGCATAGTTCTGGGTAGGTTTGTTTTAGTGACTCTACGTCAACACTGTCTAGGCGTGCAACTAGCCCCAGCCTACAGCTCACAGATCTTCCCAACAATGCAGTGTGCAGGTGGCGAACAATGTACACATCCTCCATCTCTTCTTTTCCACCTCTCTTAAAGGTGGGGTATGTAACATTGTAATGTAGTCTGTAACTTTTCTAACAATATATTTTTAACATATTTCTTCACTCTGTCACGATCTACTGACATACTGATGTTAGACAAAGTAATCTCTGAAAAAAACTATAGTCCCCTTGCTTCTCTATCAGCATTTATAAAAACACTGAAAACACAAGAGTGACCCGGACAATGACCAGCCAATAAAAACTGAGTTGTTTGTCACGCCCCAACCCACGCCCCCGCCTGTCCCAGCCCCAGCGCCGCGGCACGTTCTCATTCAAAGGATTGCAAAGCGATGCAGGACTGTTTTTTATGTGACACAAATTTATTAAATATCCCTTCTTCATCCCAGAGCTGGACTTTTATTTAGTTTTTTTTGCCAAAAGTCAAGTGATCGCTTCATCCTCCACTCACAGGAATGAGGAAATGGATTTGTCACGACTCACGAGCGAATTAAAACATGTCCAAATTGGCTGGTGATGCTCTGCTGATTACAGGGTCTTTTTGTGTTGTTGGACGAGTGATTCATGGTTTTATTATATTTTTTAAACAGTTATATTATCATATAAACACAGAACTTCGCAGCGTCTGCCACAGGACATGTAGTGTGGGCGGAGCATTCCAGACATTCCAAACCTGCGCTGACAGACATGAGGAAATCACGAGCGCATGTCCAACGTTGCTTCGTGAACCTCTGCTGATTTCTGCTGGTTTTTGTGTTGTTGGACAAGTGCTCTATGGTTTTATAATATTTTTAAAAGGTTTTATTAACATATAATCACAGAACTTTGCAGCGCAGACAGGACATGTAGTGTGGGCGGAGAATTCCAGACATTCCAAACCTGCGCTGACAGAAAGAGGAAATCACGAGCGAATTAAATAATGTCCAACGTTGCTTCGTGAACCTCTGCTGATTTCTGCTGGGTTTTGTGTTGTTGGACAAGTGCTCCATGGTTTTATAATATTTTTTAAAGTTTTTTTTAACATATAATCACAGAATATTGAAGCGCTCCGAGCAGGGGGCGGAGCAGAACTCAAGTTCAGGAGAAGCACGGACTGTCTGGCTCCCCCTCTGAGCCATATATAGCTCTGAGGGGGAGGTAGCAGAATGCTTTTCTGCGCTGAAAATATTTCTAAGTCCCAGAGTGTTCAAAAACCGCATACTATACCTTTAAGCAGCAGCCTGGCAACGCCCACAACCTCAAGTGGACTCCTACCTGGCCCCAAAAGTGGTTTAGAAGCTTTTCTGAGCATGGGTGGACTGTCTTTAAATATGTTCTGAAACACGACGTGCGGCAGAACAGTGACATCGGCACCTGTGTCGATTTTAAATGTCACACTTTCGTCGAGAATTTTAATTTTCACCAACCAAGGATCACCATCTGTTGTGATGCTACCAAGGAAAATGGCGTCTTCATCCTCTTCTTCCACCTCATGTACTGACTTGGGTGTCCTGCACACACGGCTATAATGCCCTTTTCTGCCACATGTGTGACATTTGCTTTCATTTGCAGGACAGTCACGTTTAGGATGTGATGGAGAATTGCCACATTTCAGACACTGTGACTGTGAAGCTTTTCCCTTGCTGTTTTGCTCTTTAACATGCTGAGGTTTATTTTTAGCAAACTTGCCATTTTTGTGCTCTCTGACTCTGTCCACAAACTTAGCATCGCTAGCCTGTGCTATGGAGTGTCCTTGCAGCGAAGCTTGCTGTTTTTTAATAATAATAATAATTAATTCAATTTATAACGCACTTTTCATTACTGAAAATCTCAAAGTGCTACACATATATGCTACACACATTCACTTCCTCGCTTTGACGTGCCATCCTCACTGCTTTATCTAACGTAAGTTCTGCGTCCAGCTGCATGCGTTCAGAGAGCCCTTTGTCCAACAGTCCAACAACAAGTCTGTCTCTGATTAGCTCGTCGTGTAACACCCCATAGTTACAGTGTTCAGCTAACGCATATAGCACAGTGACAAACGAATCCACAGACTCTCCCTCTTTTTGTTTCCGCATGTTAAACTTGGCACGCTCATATATTACGTTTTTCTTTACAATGAAGAATCTTTGCAAGCTGTCACGTACCCCTTTGTAGGTGTTTCTATCGGCCGCCGTCAGTGTTAGCCCACGTAAAATGTCGTCCGCCTCGTCACCCATGCAGTAGATCAGCGTGTTTATCTGATTCTCTTCTGAACTTGCATTTAGGTTACTTGCCAGGCGAAATCTTTCAAATCTTCTGATCCATTTGTCCCACTCTTGCGGTTTTGAAAAGTCGAAGGACTCCGGCGGCTGGATGTTGAACGTAGCACATGGTCCTGGGCCCACTGCGCCTCTTTGCAGTGCCGCTGCTGTCGGCTGCCCCGTCCCGCTGCTCGCGTTTTCTCCGTCGCTCATTTCGTCCTCTTTTTTGTCTTGCAGGCGTACAAACTGACAGGCTTCTCTCCACGTAGCTACAGGACTTCTGACACCATGTCGTGTTATTAAATTATACACGTGAGTCCGGCTGCTAGCTTAACGTGGCTTTATTCTTCAACACCATGAAACGAAACCTAACACGTTCATGTCCCTGACTGATGACGTCACACTCGTGCGTCCCTGTATTAAATATACAGTTACACCACAGCCTTATTTAAGGATGCCCAATGTGCCTTATGTGCCTTACTGCATATGCCACTTGCCTCTATACCAACATCAACTACCTCATACATATACTGTGTACATTAACTCATATGCTGCTTTGCCACTCTTTGCAAATGTCAATGCTAGAACCTTCAGTTTATTTTATAGATATACTTTTTATACTTTTTATACTACTATGCAAAAACTCAGGACAGTATTACACTTTTATTATTTCATTTTATGCTTATGTTCATTAAATGTTTAGTGTTTTAGTGTTGGTGTAAATTTTCATACTTTTATACTACTATGCAAAAACTCAGGACAGTGTTACACTTTTACTATTTTATGCTTATGTTTATTAAATGTTTTAGTGTTTAAATGGTTACTGTTGCACCGAGGGACTGAGAGAAACGCAATTTCAATCCTGTGTATGTCCTGTACATATTGCAGTTCTGACAATAAAGTGACTTTGACATAAAAAAAATTGTCTGTTCAGTGTCCTGAGATTACTTCTTTTGTGAATGGACGCTATATAAATAAACTGAATTGAATCTTAGAACATCTTTACTCAGCAAACACAACAGTTTAGGTCAAAATACTATAATTTTAAAGCCACAGTACTGTAGCCTACTATACAGTAGTTCATAATTTCTTATCTGGCAACCCGGCTGACATGAAAACTACAGCATTTTTCATGTAAACCAGCTTATTTTTTGTTTATTACCCCCAATAACGAGGCTCAACGAGGCTAGCCTGTATAAATAAAGGTTGAATGAATGAATGAAAAATAAACATTGAAAAATCACTAATATTTCCACAGGTTGTTTTCTTGTAAACGGGGCCTTATAGTAGGTAGATCACTTTGACTTGATCATTTCAAAAATAGCTCGCATGCTGAAAAAGTCTGAACACCCCTGTTGTAGACCATTGCATTACTGTAGTTAATACATTCAGCAAGTTTACTTTAATAATACTTTAAGTATTTTTAAAAGTAGTACTTATTTACTTTTACTTAAGTAAAAACATTAAAGGTTCAGTATGCAGTTTCTGTAGAACTGCAGCACTTAGAAATATTTTCAACAGGCAAAGCATTCTGATCCCTCCCCCTCAGAGCCATATGTGGCTCTGCCCCCTTGTGGTCTGTTGAATTTCAAATTCAAGCTCTGTTTTTATTGGCTGATTCAAATTCAAGCTCTGTTTTTATTGGCTGGTTACAAACTCTGTTTTTATTGGCTGGAAAATGGCGGGTCACCTTTTCTTTTTAGAAATGCTTATTTACCACCTGGAGAAGCAAGGGGACAATATTTTTTTTAATTTTTTTTCAGAGATTACCTGGCT
>JBBPBX010052779.1:0-24078 GCA_038048925.1 Garcialebias charrua
CTCCCAGGTACAGAGTTCTATCAAGCAAAAGAAGAAGAAGCTCCTTCAGCAGGATTATGAGGAACTCAAAGTGGCTCACGTGACCAGCCAACAAAAGTTTTTGTCTGAACTCCGGCTGGAGAAAGACAAAACGGAGGCTCTCCAGCGGCTGCTGGATGAAGCCAAACGCCTGACTGATGAACAGAGCAGCAGACACCAAGTGGAAGTCGCCTCACTTCATCAGCAGGTTGTGGCTTTACAAGATCAGGCCACGGAAAACAAGTTTCAGCTGGATCTTCTGAAAATATCCATGGAGAAGGAGATCCAGGCTCTGCGTACAATTTCAGAAGATGCAGAGCGGAAACTGAAACAAGATCTTGAGCTAATGTCAACGTCCTATGACCAGCTCAAAGTGGCTCACGTCGTGAGCCAAGAGAAGTTTTCTTTGGAACTCCGGCTGGAGAAAGAGAAAACTGAGGCTCTCCAGCGGCTGCTGGATGAAGCTAAACTGGTAACTGATGATCTGAGCAGCAAATACCAGCTGGAATTTGCCTCACTTCATCAGCAGGCTGTGACATTACAGAATCAGGTCACAGAAACTGAGCGCCAGCAGGATCTTCTGAAACTGACCATGGAGGTGGAGATCCAGGCTCTGTGTCAGGTCGCAGAGGACGCAGAGTTGAAGCACAAACAAGAGCTGGAACAAATGTCAACATCCTACGACCAACTCAAAGTCAGCAATGGCTTGGATGTTGAGGCGCTTCAAGTCGTGTCGAAAACGTTTTTAAGCCAGCTCAACAAAGAGATTCAGGCTTCGGTCCAGACCACATCCCTGCCCGAGATGACCGAGGTTCAGCCCAGAGAGACAAAGAAATCTTTCTGGAAGAAAACACGACATTTCTTTGGTCTCCGAAAGCCTGACAGTTGGAAGAAAAATAAAAACGCTTCCAACTGAATGCTCTTCCCTTCACGGACTCAGACTCAGACACACAGACCTCACACACACACACACACAAACACAAACACAGACTTTTACAACACCGACCAGTGACTTTAAATTTGTTTTGGATTATCTTTTCTTTTTCTTTTTTTAACTGCAGCACGGTGATGACAGCCGACTCTGTTACCGTCGTGCCGTGTAGGTTTTTCACCGGAAACTATGGTTAAGCTCTATACAAGTACAGTCCATTTACCACAGTTTAGACCAATTTATTCACTGGTCATCACATAGACATAGACACAGACATAGACACAGACTCAGACAGACACAGACACAGACAGACATAGACACAGACATCCCCCCCACCCCTTCCCCCACCCCTTCTCCTCACCCCGGTGAATCGCCACCTTATCGTGGTGGAGGTGTTTGCGTGTCCCAGTGATCCCAGAAGTCCTGTTGGTGCGGACAAAGTGAGGGACCAGACTAAGAGCGATTCAGAAACTTTTGTCTTTGTTAGTTTTATTATTGAAAAACATGGACGGAAAAGCCAAAAATACCAAAACTCATAGCAGGAATGTTTCGGTTCAGTTCAAAAACACCTTATTAATCCCAAAGGGAAATTAAATGTTGTAACTCATCCTGGTTTTATTAAAAGTTGCTAAACATGATGGCATAAACATAACAAGCTAGGAGGAACACTGCTGTTAAAATTTTCATTTTTTTTAAATGCATTGAACCTGTTTTATATAAAACAGTACCTTAAAAATGCTCTAAACATCTTTGAGTCCCAATTTAATTTTGTCCATAGTAATGCAATTAATCATGGTTAATCAAAAAATATTGTGATTAATCACAATTTCAATGTTTAATATTTTCCCAGCATTATTTTTTTAAACAAGTATTCCAGCACACAATCTATTTGCAATGGGATCAGGTGAAAGGAAGCAAAAAGAGGTATAAAAAAACCTGGCCTGATTGTTTGGGTTTCTAGGGTGCAGAGAGAGAGTGTACATGATATATACATATATTTATATATATATATATATATATATATATATATATATATATATATATATATATATATATATATATATATATATATATATATATATATATATATATATACATATATGGCCACAGCTTTTTTAGCGATGGTGGTGCAGTGGTGAGCATAGCTGCCTTCCAAGCAGTTGACCTGGGTTCGATTCCCAGCCATCGCAGTCAAAGTCCATGTATGTTAGCACGTGGGAGGTCATTGCCCCAGTGCCATAATTATGGGGTTGCCCATTGCAGCCCAGGGTTGGGTACGAAGTAGGGATGGGTCCGTGCCGATATCTGTATTGGCCTCCAATACCAGCATCATTTACGCATCAGATTTTTTCAATCCAAACTGCAGATTTCCGATCCATGATGCATGTGTGTCTATTGAAACGTCTCCACATATCAGCAGTGGCGGCTCCTCATATGTCCATCAGGGGGGGCTATTTTCTCAACAACAAAAAAATAACGTTTCAAGTTTTTATGGTGTTATCAAATGCAGATTAAAACAAGGTCAACAGTACAATGAAATGCTCACAATGAGAAGAACCTATTTGACTCACTAAAACAACAAAGAACAAACAAAAATATATAAAAATAAATAATATATATAAATTATAGAAAGGAAAATAAGTGAGATTAAAACATTTCTGCATTTCTACTTGCAAGAGGCTTTGTTTTTATTCTCCAGATCAATACAGTGTTAAGAAATGGTAAAACACCACCAGTGACATTCATAATATAAAGATGATAGATAGATAGATAGATAGATAGATAGATAGATAGATAGATAGATAGATAGATAGATAGATAGATAGATAGATAGATAGATAGATAGATAGATAGATAGATAGATAGATAGATAGATAGATAGATAGATAGATAGATAGATAGATAGATAGATAGATAGATAGATAGATAGATAGATAGATAGATAGATAGATAGATAGATAGATAGATAGATAGATAGATAGATAGATAGATAGATAGATAGATAGATAGATAGATAGATAGATAGATAGATAGATAGATAGATAGATAGATAGATAGATAGATAGATAGATAGATAGATAGATAGATAGATAGATAGATAGATAGATAGATAGATAGATAGATAGATAGATAGATAGATAGATAGATAGATAGATAGATAGATAGATAGATAGATAGATAGATAGATAGATAGATAGATAGATAGATAGATAGATAGATAGATAGATAGATAGATAGATAGATAGATAGATAGATAGATAGATAGATAGATAGATAGATAGATAGATAGATAGATAGATAGATAGATAGATAGATAGATAGATAGATAGATAGATAGATAGATAGATAGATAGATAGATAGATAGATAGATAGATAGATAGATAGATAGATAGATAGATAGATAGATAGATAGATAGATAGATAGATAGATAGATAGATAGATAGATAGATAGATAGATAGATAGATAGATAGATAGATAGATAGATAGATAGATAGATAGATAGATAGATAGATAGATAGATAGATAGATAGATAGATAGATAGATAGATAGATAGATAGATAGATAGATAGATAGATAGATAGATAGATAGATAGATAGATAGATAGATAGATAGATAGATAGATAGATAGATAGATAGATAGATAGATAGATAGATAGATAGATAGATAGATAGATAGATAGATAGATAGATAGATAGATAGATAGATAGATAGATAGTTCTCTGATTGGTCCGGTCAAAAATCGACCGGAGAAATCCTTGTCTATGGGAGAAGTCCCAGACCCTAGTACGAAAACCAGGCTAGTATTTTAGTAAAAGACAGATTGTAATTTTAAAAATAAATAAACAAAGAACAGATTGTAATTAAAAAATAAACAATCAAAGAACATATTGTAAATTAAAAAATAAACAACCAAAGAACAGATTGTAATTTTAAAAATAAACAAACAAACAACAGATCACCGGTGGAATCTTCAAAGGAAAGTCATCAAAGGAACAATGATCCAAGCTGTCTTTGTGACATCATGATGATGTCACAAAGACAGCTTGGATCAAAGGATGCATCACGTCACATGATGATGCCATGATGTCATCATGTGACATCATGGCATCATTGTTTATAAACCAGAACGCTTCTCTTCAGCTCATTTCACTCAAACCTCTTCACAGAGAAGGATTGTTTTAGTGTAGCAAAAGTTTTTGACAGTGGATTTTGGAAAATGTCTTATCAGAGACAACCCAATCCTAGACGAGGCAGGAACCAGGGAGCCCGGATGGAGCAACCGTCGGTCTATCACGAGATCGACAGGCTGAACGCCCTTCTCAATGAAGAAAGGGGACGGTCGTTCAACGCGAACCATCGTGCAAACCAACTGTGGGAAGAGCTTCAGGACACCAAGGCCCAGTTGGACAAGCAGAAAAACCTCAAAGAGGTCTTTATTAAAAAAGAAAAGGAGGTTCGGCAACAATACGAGAGACTGCAGAAGTATACTGATGCAGAAACTCTAAGTTGTGCCAAGATTGGCTCCCAGGTACAGAGTTCTATCAAGCAGAAGAAGAAGAAGCTCCTTCAGCAGGATTATGAGGAACTCAAAGTGGCTCACGTGACCAGCCAACAAAAGTTTTTGTCTGAACTCCGGCTGGAGAAAGACAAAACGGAGGCTCTCCAGCGGCTGCTGGATGAAGCCAAACGCCTGACTGATGAACAGAGCAGCAGACACCAAGTGGAAGTCGCCTCACTTCATCAGCAGGTTGTGGCTTTACAAGATCAGGCCACGGAAAACAAGTTTCAGCTGGATCTTCTGAAAATATCCATGGAGAAGGAGATCCAGGCTCTGCGTACAATTTCAGAAGATGCAGAGCGGAAACTGAAACAAGATCTTGAGCTAATGTCAACGTCCTATGACCAGCTCAAAGTGGCTCACGTCGTGAGCCAAGAGAAGTTTTCTTTGGAACTCCGGCTGGAGAAAGAGAAAACTGAGGCTCTCCAGCGGCTGCTGGATGAAGCTAAACTGGTAACTGATGATCTGAGCAGCAAATACCAGCTGGAATTTGCCTCACTTCATCAGCAGGCTGTGACATTACAGAATCAGGTCACAGAAACTGAGCGCCAGCAGGATCTTCTGAAACTGACCATGGAGGTGGAGATCCAGGCTCTGTGTCAGGTCGCAGAGGACGCAGAGTTGAAGCACAAACAAGAGCTGGAACAAATGTCAACATCCTACGACCAACTCAAAGTCAGCAATGGCTTGGATGTTGAGGCGCTTCAAGTCGTGTCGAAAACGTTTTTAAGCCAGCTCAACAAAGAGATTCAGGCTTCGGTCCAGACCACATCCCTGCCCGAGATGACCGAGGTTCAGCCCAGAGAGACAAAGAAATCTTTCTGGAAGAAAACACGACATTTCTTTGGTCTCCGAAAGCCTGACAGTTGGAAGAAAAATAAAAACGCTTCCAACTGAATGCTCTTCCCTTCACGGACTCAGACTCAGACACACAGACCTCACACACACACACACACAAACACAAACACAGACTTTTACAACACCGACCAGTGACTTTAAATTTGTTTTGGATTATCTTTTCTTTTTCTTTTTTTAACTGCAGCACGGTGATGACAGCCGACTCTGTTACCGTCGTGCCGTGTAGGTTTTTCACCGGAAACTATGGTTAAGCTCTATACAAGTACAGTCCATTTACCACAGTTTAGACCAATTTATTCACTGGTCATCACATAGACATAGACACAGACATAGACACAGACTCAGACAGACACAGACACAGACAGACATAGACACAGACATCCCCCCCACCCCTTCCCCCACCCCTTCTCCTCACCCCGGTGAATCGCCACCTTATCGTGGTGGAGGTGTTTGCGTGTCCCAGTGATCCCAGAAGTCCTGTTGGTGCGGACAAAGTGAGGGACCAGACTAAGAGCGATTCAGAAACTTTTGTCTTTGTTAGTTTTATTATTGAAAAACATGGACGGAAAAGCCAAAAATACCAAAACTCATAGCAGGAATGTTTCGGTTCAGTTCAAAAACACCTTATTAATCCCAAAGGGAAATTAAATGTTGTAACTCATCCTGGTTTTATTAAAAGTTGCTAAACATGATGGCATAAACATAACAAGCTAGGAGGAACACTGCTGTTAAAATTTTCATTTTTTTTTAAATGCATTGAACCTGTTTTATATAAAACAGTACCTTAAAAATGCTCTAAACATCTTTGAGTCCCAATTTAATTTTGTCCATAGTAATGCAATTAATCATGGTTAATCAAAAAATATTGTGATTAATCACAATTTCAATGTTTAATATTTTCCCAGCATTATTTTTTTAAACAAGTATTCCAGCACACAATCTATTTGCAATGGGATCAGGTGAAAGGAAGCAAAAAGAGGTATAAAAAAACCTGGCCTGATTGTTTGGGTTTCTAGGGTGCAGAGAGAGAGTGTACATGATATATACATATATTTATATATATATATATATATATATATATATATATATATATATATATATATATATATATATATATATATATATATATATATATATATATATATATACATATATGGCCACAGCTTTTTTAGCGATGGTGGTGCAGTGGTGAGCATAGCTGCCTTCCAAGCAGTTGACCTGGGTTCGATTCCCAGCCATCGCAGTCAAAGCCCATGTATGTTAGCATGTGGGAGGTCATTGCCCCAGTGCCATAATTATGGGGTTGCCCATTGCAGCCCAGGGTTGGGTACGAAGTAGGGATGGGTCCGTGCCGATATCTGTATTGGCCTCCAATACCAGCATCATTTACGCATCAGATTTTTTCAATCCAAACTGCAGATTTCCGATCCATGATGCATGTGTGTCTATTGAAACGTCTCCACATATCAGCAGTGGCGGCTCCTCATATGTCCATCAGGGGGGGCTATTTTCTCAACAACAAAAAAATAACGTTTCAAGTTTTTATGGTGTTATCAAATGCAGATTAAAACAAGGTCAACAGTACAATGAAATGCTCACAATGAGAAGAACCTATTTGACTCACTAAAACAACAAAGAACAAACACAAATATATAAAAATAAATAATATATATAAATTATAGAAAGGAAAATAAGTGAGATTAAAACATTTCTGCATTTCTACTTGCAAGAAGCTTTGTTTTTATTCTCCAGATCAATACAGTGTTAAGAAATGGTAAAACACCACCAGTGACATTCATAATATAAAATTGATAGATAGATAGATAGATAGATAGATAGATAGATAGATAGATAGATAGATAGATAGATAGATAGATAGATAGATAGATAGATAGATAGATAGATAGATAGATAGATAGATAGATAGATAGATAGATAGATAGATAGATAGATAGATAGATAGATAGATAGATAGATAGATAGATAGATAGATAGATAGATAGATAGATAGATAGATAGATAGATAGATAGATAGATAGATAGATAGATAGATAGATAGATAGATAGATAGATAGATAGATAGATAGATAGATAGATAGATAGATAGATAGATAGATAGATAGATAGATAGATAGATAGATAGATAGATAGATAGATAGATAGATAGATAGATAGATAGATAGATAGATAGATAGATAGATAGATAGATAGATAGATAGATAGATAGATAGATAGATAGATAGATAGATAGATAGATAGATAGATAGATAGATAGATAGATAGATAGATAGATAGATAGATAGATAGATAGATAGATAGATAGATAGATAGATAGATAGATAGATAGATAGATAGATAGATAGATAGATAGATAGATAGATAGATAGATAGATAGATAGATAGATAGATAGATAGATAGATAGATAGATAGATAGATAGATAGATAGATAGATAGATAGATAGATAGATAGATAGATAGATAGATAGATAGATAGATAGATAGATAGATAGATAGATAGATAGATAGATAGATAGATAGATAGATAGATAGATAGATAGATAGATAGATAGATAGATAGATAGATAGATAGATAGATAGATAGATAGATAGATAGATAGATAGATAGATAGATAGATAGATAGATAGATAGATAGATAGATAGATAGATAGATAGATAGATAGATAGATAGATAGATAGATAGATAGATAGATAGATAGATAGATAGATAGATAGATAGATAGATAGATAGATAGATAGATAGATAGATAGATAGATAGATAGATAGATAGATAGATAGATAGATAGATAGATAGATAGATAGATAGATAGATAGATAGATAGATGATAGATAGATAGATAGATAGATAGATAGATAGATAGATAGATAGATAGATAGATAGATAGATAGATAGATAGATAGATAGATAGATAGATAGATAGATAGATAGATAGATAGATAGATAGATAGATAGATAGATAGATAGATAGATAGATAGATAGATAGATAGATAGATAGATAGATAGATAGATAGATAGATAGATAGATAGATAGATAGATAGATAGATAGATAGATAGATAGATAGATAGATAGATAGATAGATAGATAGATAGATAGATAGATAGATAGATAGATAGATAGATAGATAGATAGATAGATAGATAGATAGATAGATAGATAGATAGATAGATAGATAGATAGATAGATAGATAGATAGATAGATAGATAGATAGATAGATAGATAGATAGATAGATAGATAGATAGATAGATAGATAGATAGATAGATAGATAGATAGATAGATAGATAGATAGATAGATAGATAGATAGATAGATAGATAGATAGATAGATAGATAGATAGATAGATAGATAGATAGATAGATAGATAGATAGATAGATAGATAGATAGATAGATAGATAGATAGATAGATAGATAGATAGATAGATAGATAGATAGATAGATAGATAGATAGATAGATAGATAGATAGATAGATAGATAGATAGATAGATAGATAGATAGATAGTTCTCTGATTGGTCCGGTCAAAAATCGACCGGAGAAATCCTTGTCTATGGGAGAAGTCCCAGACCCTAGTACGAAAACCAGGCTAGTATTTTAGTAAAAGACAGATTGTAATTTTAAAAATAAATAAACAAAGAACAGATTGTAATTAAAAAATAAACAAACAAAGAACATATTGTAAATTAAAAAATAAACAACCAAAGAACAGATTGTAATTTTAAAAATAAACAAACAAACAACAGATCACCGGTGGAATCTTCAAAGGAAAGTCATCAAAGGAACAATGATCCAAGCTGTCTTTGTGACATCATGATGATGTCACAAAGACAGCTTGGATCAAAGGATGCATCACGTCACATGATGATGCCATGATGTCATCATGTGACATCATGGCATCATTGTTTATAAACCAGAACGCTTCTCTTCAGCTCATTTCACTCAAACCTCTTCACAGAGAAGGATTGTTTTAGTGTAGCAAAAGTTTTTGACAGTGGATTTTGGAAAATGTCTTATCAGAGACAACCCAATCCTAGACGAGGCAGGAACCAGGGAGCCCGGATGGAGCAACCGTCGGTCTATCACGAGATCGACAGGCTGAACGCCCTTCTCAATGAAGAAAGGGGACGGTCGTTCAACGCGAACCATCGTGCAAACCAACTGTGGGAAGAGCTTCAGGACACCAAGGCCCAGTTGGACAAGCAGAAAAACCTCAAAGAGGTCTTTATTAAAAAAGAAAAGGAGGTTCGGCAACAATACGAGAGACTGCAGAAGTATACTGATGCAGAAACTCTAAGTTGTGCCAAGATTGGCTCCCAGGTACAGAGTTCTATCAAGCAGAAGAAGAAGAAGCTCCTTCAGCAGGATTATGAGGAACTCAAAGTGGCTCACGTGACCAGCCAACAAAAGTTTTTGTCTGAACTCCGGCTGGAGAAAGACAAAACGGAGGCTCTCCAGCGGCTGCTGGATGAAGCCAAACGCCTGACTGATGAACAGAGCAGCAGACACCAAGTGGAAGTCGCCTCACTTCATCAGCAGGTTGTGGCTTTACAAGATCAGGCCACGGAAAACAAGTTTCAGCTGGATCTTCTGAAAATATCCATGGAGAAGGAGATCCAGGCTCTGCGTACAATTTCAGAAGATGCAGAGCGGAAACTGAAACAAGATCTTGAGCTAATGTCAACGTCCTATGACCAGCTCAAAGTGGCTCACGTCGTGAGCCAAGAGAAGTTTTCTTTGGAACTCCGGCTGGAGAAAGAGAAAACTGAGGCTCTCCAGCGGCTGCTGGATGAAGCTAAACTGGTAACTGATGATCTGAGCAGCAAATACCAGCTGGAATTTGCCTCACTTCATCAGCAGGCTGTGACATTACAGAATCAGGTCACAGAAACTGAGCGCCAGCAGGATCTTCTGAAACTGACCATGGAGGTGGAGATCCAGGCTCTGTGTCAGGTCGCAGAGGACGCAGAGTTGAAGCACAAACAAGAGCTGGAACAAATGTCAACATCCTACGACCAACTCAAAGTCAGCAATGGCTTGGATGTTGAGGCGCTTCAAGTCGTGTCGAAAACGTTTTTAAGCCAGCTCAACAAAGAGATTCAGGCTTCGGTCCAGACCACATCCCTGCCCGAGATGACCGAGGTTCAGCCCAGAGAGACAAAGAAATCTTTCTGGAAGAAAACACGACATTTCTTTGGTCTCCGAAAGCCTGACAGTTGGAAGAAAAATAAAAACGCTTCCAACTGAATGCTCTTCCCTTCACGGACTCAGACTCAGACACACAGACCTCACACACACACACACACAAACACAAACACAGACTTTTACAACACCGACCAGTGACTTTAAATTTGTTTTGGATTATCTTTTCTTTTTCTTTTTTTAACTGCAGCACGGTGATGACAGCCGACTCTGTTACCGTCGTGCCGTGTAGGTTTTTCACCGGAAACTATGGTTAAGCTCTATACAAGTACAGTCCATTTACCACAGTTTAGACCAATTTATTCACTGGTCATCACATAGACATAGACACAGACATAGACACAGACTCAGACAGACACAGACACAGACAGACATAGACACAGACATCCCCCCCACCCCTTCCCCCACCCCTTCTCCTCACCCCGGTGAATCGCCACCTTATCGTGGTGGAGGTGTTTGCGTGTCCCAGTGATCCCAGAAGTCCTGTTGGTGCGGACAAAGTGAGGGACCAGACTAAGAGCGATTCAGAAACTTTTGTCTTTGTTAGTTTTATTATTGAAAAACATGGACGGAAAAGCCAAAAATACCAAAACTCATAGCAGGAATGTTTCGGTTCAGTTCAAAAACACCTTATTAATCCCAAAGGGAAATTAAATGTTGTAACTCATCCTGGTTTTATTAAAAGTTGCTAAACATGATGGCATAAACATAACAAGCTAGGAGGAACACTGCTGTTAAAATTTTCATTTTTTTTTAAATGCATTGAACCTGTTTTATATAAAACAGTACCTTAAAAATGCTCTAAACATCTTTGAGTCCCAATTTAATTTTGTCCATAGTAATGCAATTAATCATGGTTAATCAAAAAATATTGTGATTAATCACAATTTCAATGTTTAATATTTTCCCAGCATTATTTTTTTAAACAAGTATTCCAGCACACAATCTATTTGCAATGGGATCAGGTGAAAGGAAGCAAAAAGAGGTATAAAAAAAACCTGGCCTGATTGTTTGGGTTTCTAGGGTGCAGAGAGAGAGTGTACATGATATATACATATATTTATATATATATATATATATATATATATATATATATATATATATATATATATATATATATATATATATATATATATATATATATATATATATATATATATATACATATATGGCCACAGCTTTTTTAGCGATGGTGGTGCAGTGGTGAGCATAGCTGCCTTCCAAGCAGTTGACCTGGGTTCGATTCCCAGCCATCGCAGTCAAAGCCCATGTATGTTAGCACGTGGGAGGTCATTGCCCCAGTGCCATAATTATGGGGTTGCCCATTGCAGCCCAGGGTTGGGTACGAAGTAGGGATGGGTCCGTGCCGATATCTGTATTGGCCTCCAATACCAGCATCATTTACGCATCAGATTTTTTCAATCCAAACTGCAGATTTCCGATCCATGATGCATGTGTGTCTATTGAAACGTCTCCACATATCAGCAGTGGCGGCTCCTCATATGTCCATCAGGGGGGGCTATTTTCTCAACAACAAAAAAATAACGTTTCAAGTTTTTATGGTGTTATCAAATGCAGATTAAAACAAGGTCAACAGTACAATGAAATGCTCACAATGAGAAGAACCTATTTGACTCACTAAAACAACAAAGAACAAACACAAATATATAAAAATAAATAATATATATAAATTATAGAAAGGAAAATAAGTGAGATTAAAACATTTCTGCATTTCTACTTGCAAGAAGCTTTGTTTTTATTCTCCAGATCAATACAGTGTTAAGAAATGGTAAAACACCACCAGTGACATTCATAATATAAAATAGATAGATAGATAGATAGATAGATAGATAGATAGATAGATAGATAGATAGATAGATAGATAGATAGATAGATAGATAGATAGATAGATAGATAGATAGATAGATAGATAGATAGATAGATAGATAGATAGATAGATAGATAGATAGATAGATAGATAGATAGATAGATAGATAGATAGATAGATAGATAGATAGATAGATAGATAGATAGATAGATAGATAGATAGATAGATAGATAGATAGATAGATAGATAGATAGATAGATAGATAGATAGATAGATAGATAGATAGATAGATAGATAGATAGATAGATAGATAGATAGATAGATAGATAGATAGATAGATAGATAGATAGATAGATAGATAGATAGATAGATAGATAGATAGATAGATAGATAGATAGATAGATAGATAGATAGATAGATAGATAGATAGATAGATAGATAGATAGATAGATAGATAGATAGATAGATAGATAGATAGATAGATAGATAGATAGATAGATAGATAGATAGATAGATAGATAGATAGATAGATAGATAGATAGATAGATAGATAGATAGATAGATAGATAGATAGATAGATAGATAGATAGATAGATAGATAGATAGATAGATAGATAGATAGATAGATAGATAGATAGATAGATAGATAGATAGATAGATAGATAGATAGATAGATAGATAGATAGATAGATAGATAGATAGATAGATAGATAGATAGATAGATAGATAGATAGATAGATAGATAGATAGATAGATAGATAGATAGATAGATAGATAGATAGATAGATAGATAGATAGATAGATAGATAGATAGATAGATAGATAGATAGATAGATAGATAGATAGATAGATAGATAGATAGATAGATAGATAGATAGATAGATAGATAGATAGATAGATAGATAGATAGATAGATAGATAGATAGATAGATAGATAGATAGATAGATAGATAGATAGATAGATAGATAGATAGATAGATAGATAGATAGATAGATAGATAGATAGATAGATAGATAGATAGATAGATAGATAGATAGATAGATAGATATGATAGATAGATAGATAGATAGATAGATAGATAGATAGATAGATAGATAGATAGATAGATAGATAGATAGATAGATAGATAGATAGATAGATAGATAGATAGATAGATAGATAGATAGATAGATAGATAGATAGATAGATAGATAGATAGATAGATAGATAGATAGATAGATAGATAGATAGATAGATAGATAGATAGATAGATAGATAGATAGATAGATAGATAGATAGATAGATAGATAGATAGATAGATAGATAGATAGATAGATAGATAGATAGATAGATAGATAGATAGATAGATAGATAGATAGATAGATAGATAGATAGATAGATAGATAGATAGATAGATAGATAGATAGATAGATAGATAGATAGATAGATAGATAGATAGATAGATAGATAGATAGATAGATAGATAGATAGATAGATAGATAGATAGATAGATAGTTCTCTGATTGGTCCGGTCAAAAATCGACCGGAGAAATCCTTGTCTATGGGAGAAGTCCCAGACCCTAGTACGAAAACCAGGCTAGTATTTTAGTAAAAGACAGATTGTAATTTTAAAAATAAATAAACAAAGAACAGATTGTAATTAAAAAATAAACAATCAAAGAACATATTGTAAATTAAAAAATAAACAACCAAAGAACAGATTGTAATTTTAAAAATAAACAAACAAACAACAGATCACCGGTGGAATCTTCAAAGGAAAGTCATCAAAGGAACAATGATCCAAGCTGTCTTTGTGACATCATGATGATGTCACAAAGACAGCTTGGATCAAAGGATGCATCACGTCACATGATGATGCCATGATGTCATCATGTGACATCATGGCATCATTGTTTATAAACCAGAACGCTTCTCTTCAGCTCATTTCACTCAAACCTCTTCACAGCGAAGGATCGTTTTAGTGTAGCAAAAGTTTTTGACAGTGGATTTTGGAAAATGTCTTATCAGAGACAACCCAATCCTAGACGAGGCAGGAACCAGGGAGCCCGGATGGAGCAACCGTCGGTCTATCACGAGATCGACAGGCTGAACGCCCTTCTCAATGAAGAAAGGGGACGGTCGTTCAACGCGAACCATCGTGCAAACCAACTGTGGGAAGAGCTTCAGGACACCAAGGCCCAGTTGGACAAGCAGAAAAACCTCAAAGAGGTCTTTATTAAAAAAGAAAAGGAGGTTCGGCAACAATACGAGAGACTGCAGAAGTATACTGATGCAGAAACTCTAAGTTGTGCCAAGATTGGCTCCCAGGTACAGAGTTCTATCAAGCAGAAGAAGAAGAAGCTCCTTCAGCAGGATTATGAGGAACTCAAAGTGGCTCACGTGACCAGCCAACAAAAGTTTTTGTCTGAACTCCGGCTGGAGAAAGACAAAACGGAGGCTCTCCAGCGGCTGCTGGATGAAGCCAAACGCCTGACTGATGAACAGAGCAGCAGACACCAAGTGGAAGTCGCCTCACTTCATCAGCAGGTTGTGGCTTTACAAGATCAGGCCACGGAAAACAAGTTTCAGCTGGATCTTCTGAAAATATCCATGGAGAAGGAGATCCAGGCTCTGCGTACAATTTCAGAAGATGCAGAGCGGAAACTGAAACAAGATCTTGAGCTAATGTCAACGTCCTATGACCAGCTCAAAGTGGCTCACGTCGTGAGCCAAGAGAAGTTTTCTTTGGAACTCCGGCTGGAGAAAGAGAAAACTGAGGCTCTCCAGCGGCTGCTGGATGAAGCTAAACTGGTAACTGATGATCTGAGCAGCAAATACCAGCTGGAATTTGCCTCACTTCATCAGCAGGCTGTGACATTACAGAATCAGGTCACAGAAACTGAGCGCCAGCAGGATCTTCTGAAACTGACCATGGAGGTGGAGATCCAGGCTCTGTGTCAGGTCGCAGAGGACGCAGAGTTGAAGCACAAACAAGAGCTGGAACAAATGTCAACATCCTACGACCAACTCAAAGTCAGCAATGGCTTGGATGTTGAGGCGCTTCAAGTCGTGTCGAAAACGTTTTTAAGCCAGCTCAACAAAGAGATTCAGGCTTCGGTCCAGACCACATCCCTGCCCGAGATGACCGAGGTTCAGCCCAGAGAGACAAAGAAATCTTTCTGGAAGAAAACACGACATTTCTTTGGTCTCCGAAAGCCTGACAGTTGGAAGAAAAATAAAAACGCTTCCAACTGAATGCTCTTCCCTTCACGGACTCAGACTCAGACACACAGACCTCACACACACACACACACAAACACAAACACAGACTTTTACAACACCGACCAGTGACTTTAAATTTGTTTTGGATTATCTTTTCTTTTTCTTTTTTTAACTGCAGCACGGTGATGACAGCCGACTCTGTTACCGTCGTGCCGTGTAGGTTTTTCACCGGAAACTATGGTTAAGCTCTATACAAGTACAGTCCATTTACCACAGTTTAGACCAATTTATTCACTGGTCATCACATAGACATAGACACAGACATAGACACAGACTCAGACAGACACAGACACAGACAGACATAGACACAGACATCCCCCCCACCCCTTCCCCCACCCCTTCTCCTCACCCCGGTGAATCGCCACCTTATCGTGGTGGAGGTGTTTGCGTGTCCCAGTGATCCCAGAAGTCCTGTTGGTGCGGACAAAGTGAGGGACCAGACTAAGAGCGATTCAGAAACTTTTGTCTTTGTTAGTTTTATTATTGAAAAACATGGACGGAAAAGCCAAAAATACCAAAACTCATAGCAGGAATGTTTCGGTTCAGTTCAAAAACACCTTATTAATCCCAAAGGGAAATTAAATGTTGTAACTCATCCTGGTTTTATTAAAAGTTGCTAAACATGATGGCATAAACATAACAAGCTAGGAGGAACACTGCTGTTAAAATTTTCATTTTTTTTTAAATGCATTGAACCTGTTTTATATAAAACAGTACCTTAAAAATGCTCTAAACATCTTTGAGTCCCAATTTAATTTTGTCCATAGTAATGCAATTAATCATGGTTAATCAAAAAATATTGTGATTAATCACAATTTCAATGTTTAATATTTTCCCAGCATTATTTTTTTAAACAAGTATTCCAGCACACAATCTATTTGCAATGGGATCAGGTGAAAGGAAGCAAAAAGAGGTATAAAAAAACCTGGCCTGATTGTTTGGGTTTCTAGGGTGCAGAGAGAGAGTGTACATGATATATACATATATTTAATATATATATATATATATATATATATATATATATATATATATATATATATATATATATATATATATACATATATGGCCACAGCTTTTTTAGCGATGGTGGTGCAGTGGTGAGCATAGCTGCCTTCCAAGCAGTTGACCTGGGTTCGATTCCCAGCCATCGCAGTCAAAGCCCATGTATGTTAGCATGTGGGAGGTCATTGCCCCAGTGCCATAATTATGGGGTTGCCCATTGCAGCCCAGGGTTGGGTACGAAGTAGGGATGGGTCCGTGCCGATATCTGTATTGGCCTCCAATACCAGCATCATTTACGCATCAGATTTTTTCAATCCAAACTGCAGATTTCCGATCCATGATGCATGTGTGTCTATTGAAACGTCTCCACATATCAGCAGTGGCGGCTCCTCATATGTCCATCAGGGGGGGCTATTTTCTCAACAACAAAAAAATAACGTTTCAAGTTTTTATGGTGTTATCAAATGCAGATTAAAACAAGGTCAACAGTACAATGAAATGCTCACAATGAGAAGAACCTATTTGACTCACTAAAACAACAAAGAACAAACACAAATATATAAAAATAAATAATATATATAAATTATAGAAAGGAAAATAAGTGAGATTAAAACATTTCTGCATTTCTACTTGCAAGAAGCTTTGTTTTTATTCTCCAGATCAATACAGTGTTAAGAAATGGTAAAACACCACCAGTGACATTCATAATATAAGATGATAGATAGATAGATAGATAGATAGATAGATAGATAGATAGATAGATAGATAGATAGATAGATAGATAGATAGATAGATAGATAGATAGATAGATAGATAGATAGATAGATAGATAGATAGATAGATAGATAGATAGATAGATAGATAGATAGATAGATAGATAGATAGATAGATAGATAGATAGATAGATAGATAGATAGATAGATAGATAGATAGATAGATAGATAGATAGATAGATAGATAGATAGATAGATAGATAGATAGATAGATAGATAGATAGATAGATAGATAGATAGATAGATAGATAGATAGATAGATAGATAGATAGATAGATAGATAGATAGATAGATAGATAGATAGATAGATAGATAGATAGATAGATAGATAGATAGATAGATAGATAGATAGATAGATAGATAGATAGATAGATAGATAGATAGATAGATAGATAGATAGATAGATAGATAGATAGATAGATAGATAGATAGATAGATAGATAGATAGATAGATAGATAGATAGTTCTCTGATTGGTCCGGTCAAAAATCGACCGGAGAAATCCTTGTCTATGGGAGAAGTCCCAGACCCTAGTACGAAAACCAGGCTAGTATTTTAGTAAAAGACAGATTGTAATTTTAAAAATAAATAAACAAAGAACAGATTGTAATTAAAAAATAAACAAACAAAGAACATATTGTAAATTAAAAAATAAACAACCAAAGAACAGATTGTAATTTTAAAAATAAACAAACAAACAACAGATCACCGGTGGAATCTTCAAAGGAAAGTCATCAAAGGAACAATGATCCAAGCTGTCTTTGTGACATCATGATGATGTCACAAAGACAGCTTGGATCAAAGGATGCATCACGTCACATGATGATGCCATGATGTCATCATGTGACATCATGGCATCATTGTTTATAAACCAGAACGCTTCTCTTCAGCTCATTTCACTCAAACCTCTTCACAGAGAAGGATCGTTTTAGTGTAGCAAAAGTTTTTGACAGTGGATTTTGGAAAATGTCTTATCAGAGACAACCCAATCCTAGACGAGGCAGGAACCAGGGAGCCCGGATGGAGCAACCGTCGGTCTATCACGAGATCGACAGGCTGAACGCCCTTCTCAATGAAGAAAGGGGACGGTCGTTCAACGCGAACCATCGTGCAAACCAACTGTGGGAAGAGCTTCAGGACACCAAGACCCAGTTGGACAAGCAGAAAAACCTCAAAGAGGTCTTTATTAAAAAAGAAAAGGAGGTTCGGCAACAATACGAGAGACTGCAGAAGTATACTGATGCAGAAACTCTAAGTTGTGCCAAGATTGGCTCCCAGGTACAGAGTTCTATCAAGCAGAAGAAGAAGAAGCTCCTTCAGCAGGATTATGAGGAACTCAAAGTGGCTCACGTGACCAGCCAACAAAAGTTTTTGTCTGAACTCCGGCTGGAGAAAGACAAAACGGAGGCTCTCCAGCGGCTGCTGGATGAAGCCAAACGCCTGACTGATGAACAGAGCAGCAGACACCAAGTGGAAGTCGCCTCACTTCATCAGCAGGTTGTGGCTTTACAAGATCAGGCCACGGAAAACAAGTTTCAGCTGGATCTTCTGAAAATATCCATGGAGAAGGAGATCCAGGCTCTGCGTACAATTTCAGAAGATGCAGAGCGGAAACTGAAACAAGATCTTGAGCTAATGTCAACGTCCTATGACCAGCTCAAAGTGGCTCACGTCGTGAGCCAAGAGAAGTTTTCTTTGGAACTCCGGCTGGAGAAAGAGAAAACTGAGGCTCTCCAGCGGCTGCTGGATGAAGCTAAACTGGTAACTGATGATCTGAGCAGCAAATACCAGCTGGAATTTGCCTCACTTCATCAGCAGGCTGTGACATTACAGAATCAGGTCACAGAAACTGAGCGCCAGCAGGATCTTCTGAAACTGACCATGGAGGTGGAGATCCAGGCTCTGTGTCAGGTCGCAGAGGACGCAGAGTTGAAGCACAAACAAGAGCTGGAACAAATGTCAACATCCTACGACCAACTCAAAGTCAGCAATGGCTTGGATGTTGAGGCGCTTCAAGTCGTGTCGAAAACGTTTTTAAGCCAGCTCAACAAAGAGATTCAGGCTTCGGTCCAGACCACATCCCTGCCCGAGATGACCGAGGTTCAGCCCAGAGAGACAAAGAAATCTTTCTGGAAGAAAACACGACATTTCTTTGGTCTCCGAAAGCCTGACAGTTGGAAGAAAAATAAAAACGCTTCCAACTGAATGCTCTTCCCTTCACGGACTCAGACTCAGACACACAGACCTCACACACACACACACACAAACACAGACTTTTACAACACCGACCAGTGACTTTAAATTTGTTTTGGATTATCTTTCTTTTTTTTTTTTTAACTGCAGCACGGTGATGACAGCCGACTCTGTTACCGTCGTGCCGTGTAGGTTTTTCACCGGAAACTATGGTTAAGCTCTATACAAGTACAGTCCATTTACCACAGTTTAGACCAATTTATTCACTGGTCATCACATAGACATAGACACAGACATAGACACAGACTCAGACAGACACAGACACAGACAGACATAGACACAGACATCCCCCCCACCCCTTCCCCCACCCCTTCTCCTCACCCCGGTGAATCGCCACCTTATCGTGGTGGAGGTGTTTGCGTGTCCCAGTGATCCCAGAAGTCCTGTTGGTGCGGACAAAGTGAGGGACCAGACTAAGAGCGATTCAGAAACTTTTGTCTTTGTTAGTTTTATTATTGAAAAACATGGACGGAAAAGCCAAAAATACCAAAACTCATAGCAGGAATGTTTCGGTTCAGTTCAAAAACACCTTATTAATCCCAAAGGGAAATTAAATGTTGTAACTCATCCTGGTTTTATTAAAAGTTGCTAAACATGATGGCATAAACATAACAAGCTAGGAGGAACACTGCTGTTAAAATTTTCATTTTTTTTTAAATGCATTGAACCTGTTTTATATAAAACAGTACCTTAAAAATGCTCTAAACATCTTTGAGTCCCAATTTAATTTTGTCCATAGTAATGCAATTAATCATGGTTAATCAAAAAATATTGTGATTAATCACAATTTCAATGTTTAATATTTTCCCAGCATTATTTTTTTAAACAAGTATTCCAGCACACAATCTATTTGCAATGGGATCAGGTGAAAGGAAGCAAAAAGAGGTATAAAAAAACCTGGCCTGATTGTTTGGGTTTCTAGGGTGCAGAGAGAGAGTGTACATGATATATACATATATTTATATATATATATATATATATATATATATATATATATATATATATATATATATATATATATATATATATATATATACATATATGGCCACAGCTTTTTTAGCGATGGTGGTGCAGTGGTGAGCATAGCTGCCTTCCAAGCAGTTGACCTGGGTTCGATTCCCAGCCATCGCAGTCAAAGCCCATGTATGTTAGCATGTGGGAGGTCATTGCCCTAGTGCCATAATTATGGGGTTGCCCATTGCAGCCCAGGGTTGGGTACGAAGTAGGGATGGGTCCGTGCCGATATCTGTATTGGCCTCCAATACCAGCATCATTTACGCATCAGATTTTTTCAATCCAAACTGCAGATTTCCGATCCATGATGCATGTGTGTCTATTGAAACGTCTCCACATATCAGCAGTGGCGGCTCCTCATATGTCCATCAGGGGGGGCTATTTTCTCAACAACAAAAAAATAACGTTTCAAGTTTTTATGGTGTTATCAAATGCAGATTAAAACAAGGTCAACAGTACAATGAAATGCTCACAATGAGAAGAACCTATTTGACTCACTAAAACAACAAAGAACAAACAAAAATATATAAAAATAAATAATATATATAAATTATAGAAAGGAAAATAAGTGAGATTAAAACATTTCTGCATTTCTACTTGCAAGAGGCTTTGTTTTTATTCTCCAGATCAATACAGTGTTAAGAAATGGTAAAACACCACCAGTGACATTCATAATATAAAATAGATAGATAGATAGATAGATAGATAGATAGATAGATAGATAGATAGATAGATAGATAGATAGATAGATAGATAGATAGATAGATAGATAGATAGATAGATAGATAGATAGATAGATAGATAGATAGATAGATAGATAGATAGATAGATAGATAGATAGATAGATAGATAGATAGATAGATAGATAGATAGATAGATAGATAGATAGATAGATAGATAGATAGATAGATAGATAGATAGATAGATAGATAGATAGATAGATAGATAGATAGATAGATAGATAGATAGATAGATAGATAGATAGATAGATAGATAGATAGATAGATAGATAGATAGATAGATAGATAGATAGATAGATAGATAGATAGATAGATAGATAGATAGATAGATAGATAGATAGATAGATAGATAGATAGATAGATAGATAGATAGATAGATAGATAGATAGATAGATAGATAGATAGATAGATAGATAGATAGATAGATAGATAGATAGATAGATAGATAGATAGATAGATAGATAGATAGATAGATAGATAGATAGATAGATAGATAGATAGATAGATAGATAGATAGATAGATAGATAGATAGATAGATAGATAGATAGATAGATAGATAGATAGATAGATAGATAGATAGATAGATAGATAGATAGATAGATAGATAGATAGATAGATAGATAGATAGATAGATAGATAGATAGATAGATAGATAGATAGATAGATAGATAGATAGATAGATAGATAGATAGATAGATAGATAGATAGATAGATAGATAGATAGATAGATAGATAGATAGATAGATAGATAGATAGATAGATAGATAGATAGATAGATAGATAGATAGATAGATAGATAGATAGATAGATAGATAGATAGATAGATAGATAGATAGATAGATAGATAGATAGATAGATAGATAGATAGATAGATAGATAGATAGATAGATAGATAGATAGATAGATAGATAGATAGATAGATAGATAGATAGATAGATAGATAGATAGATAGATAGATAGATAGATAGATAGATAGATAGATAGATAGATAGATAGATAGATAGATAGATAGATAGATAGATAGATAGATAGATAGATAGATAGATAGATAGATAGATAGATAGATAGATAGATAGATAGATAGATAGATAGATAGATAGATAGATAGATAGATAGATAGATAGATAGATAGATAGATAGATAGATAGATAGATAGATAGATAGATAGATAGATAGATAGATAGATAGATAGATAGATAGATAGATAGATAGATAGATAGATAGATAGATAGATAGATAGATAGATAGATAGATAGATAGATAGATAGTTCTCTGATTGGTCCGGTCAAAAATCGACCGGAGAAATCCTTGTCTATGGGAGAAGTCCCAGACCCTAGTACGAAAACCAGGCTAGTATTTTAGTAAAAGACAGATTGTAATTTTAAAAATAAATAAACAAAGAACAGATTGTAATTAAAAAATAAACAAACAAAGAACATATTGTAAATTAAAAAATAAACAACCAAAGAACAGATTGTAATTTTAAAAATAAACAAACAAACAACAGATCACCGGTGGAATCTTCAAAGGAAAGTCATCAAAGGAACAATGATCCAAGCTGTCTTTGTGACATCATGATGATGTCACAAAGACAGCTTGGATCAAAGGATGCATCACGTCACATGATGATGCCATGATGTCATCATGTGACATCATGGCATCATTGTTTATAAACCAGAACGCTTCTCTTCAGCTCATTTCACTCAAACCTCTTCACAGCGAAGGATCGTTTTAGTGTAGCAAAAGTTTTTGACAGTGGATTTTGGAAAATGTCTTATCAGAGACAACCCAATCCTAGACGAGGCAGGAACCAGGGAGCCCGGATGGAGCAACCGTCGGTCTATCACGAGATCGACAGGCTGAACGCCCTTCTCAATGAAGAAAGGGGACGGTCGTTCAACGCGAACCATCGTGCAAACCAACTGTGGGAAGAGCTTCAGGACACCAAGGCCCAGTTGGACAAGCAGAAAAACCTCAAAGAGGTCTTTATTAAAAAAGAAAAGGAGGTTCGGCAACAATACGAGAGACTGCAGAAGTATACTGATGCAGAAACTCTAAGTTGTGCCAAGATTGGCTCCCAGGTACAGAGTTCTATCAAGCAGAAGAAGAAGAAGCTCCTTCAGCAGGATTATGAGGAACTCAAAGTGGCTCACGTGACCAGCCAACAAAAGTTTTTGTCTGAACTCCGGCTGGAGAAAGACAAAACGGAGGCTCTCCAGCGGCTGCTGGATGAAGCCAAACGCCTGACTGATGAACAGAGCAGCAGACACCAAGTGGAAGTCGCCTCACTTCATCAGCAGGTTGTGGCTTTACAAGATCAGGCCACGGAAAACAAGTTTCAGCTGGATCTTCTGAAAATATCCATGGAGAAGGAGATCCAGGCTCTGCGTACAATTTCAGAAGATGCAGAGCGGAAACTGAAACAAGATCTTGAGCTAATGTCAACGTCCTATGACCAGCTCAAAGTGGCTCACGTCGTGAGCCAAGAGAAGTTTTCTTTGGAACTCCGGCTGGAGAAAGAGAAAACTGAGGCTCTCCAGCGGCTGCTGGATGAAGCTAAACTGGTAACTGATGATCTGAGCAGCAAATACCAGCTGGAATTTGCCTCACTTC
>JBBPBX010052780.1:0-24078 GCA_038048925.1 Garcialebias charrua
CACCACCACCACAACAACAACAACAACAACAACAACAACAACAACAACAACAACAACAACAACAACAACAACAACAACAACTTTATTTATAAAGCGCTTTAACACAGCCACGGCTGAAACAAAGTGCTGAACATCAGTTAAAATCAAGACAAAAAGAGCATGAAAACAAATCTACAAAGCCCACAGTGAACTAAATACTGTACCGGTCCGGGACTCAATTTAAAACACAATAAAACGACAAGTTAAACAGATAAAATCAATACCAATAAAAATGAAGTTAAATCAAGTCTCATTTGTGTTGAAGGCCAATGAGTAGAGATGACTTTTCAGATGGTTTTTTAAAAATGGACAGTGAGGGGGCCTGTCGAATGTGCAAAGGCAGGGCGTTCCATAACTTAGGGCCACTAACAGAGAAGGCCCCGTCTCCTCAAAGCTTCCTTTTACTCTTGGGAATGACCAGGAGCAGCTGGTCAGAGGACCTGAGTGACCAAGGTGGAGTCGTGTAATGGTAGAGAAGCTCTGTTAAATAAGGGGGGCAGGTTGTTTAAAACCTTAAAAACAAACAAAATAATTTTAAAATGAACTCTAAAAATAATTTTAAAATGAACTCTAAAATATACGAGCAGCCAGTGGAGTGAAGCCAGGACAGGTGTGATGTGCTCTCTTTTGCATGTTCCAGTTAAAAGACATGCAGAAGCATTTTGCACCAGCTGCAGATGTGCAAGTGAGGACTGGCTGACTCAGAGAGAGAGGGAATTACAGTAATCCAGCCATGATGAAATGAAGGCATGGATTACTGTTTCAAACTGATGCCTTGAAAGAATAGGTTTTACCTTTGCCAATTTTCTCAAATGATAAACAGATTTTACTGTGGCCCTTATTTGACTGTCGAGTTTAAAATCACTGCCCATCTCAAAACCAAGATTTGTAACTGTAGATTTTGCGTACCTTGTCTGGGGGTCTAAGTCAACTGGAGGGCTCGAACAAGATCCACTAAGTCCAAAAACAAGTACCCCAGTCTTTTTTCCCCCATTAAAATGCAGGAAGTTTAGGGCCATACAAGCTTTAAGATCCTCGAGACACAATAAAAGAGGTTTAATGGACCAGGCATCAACTCGCCTCAAAGGCACATAGATTTGGCAATCATCAGCATAGACGTGAAAGGAGATGCTGTGTTTTCTAAAAATCGATCCTAGAGGAAGCAGATACGATATAAAGAAAAAAGCAAAGGCCCTAAAATTGATCCCTGAGGTACCCCACATGACAAAGGAGCAGAAAAGGATTCATATCCAGCAATTTTTACAGAAAATGTTCTGTCCGCCAGATAGGACCCCAACCACTCCAGAGCAGTCCCACCGATGCCTACTTGGTGCTGTAGACATGACAATAAAATGCTGTGGTCCACTGTGTCAAACGCAGCAGTTAAGTCCAGTAAAACAAGGATCACATGATCACCCGAGTCACATGCCAGTAGGATGTCCTTGACTTCTCTAATTGGCTTTAAGAATCTGTTGAACTCCTGGCAAGAATCAATGCAGACATGTTCCTGTTTTTAGTTTTCTACATTTGCCTTATAATCTAGCTGTTTTGCTACTTTGACATCTTTTTCAACTCTTTAAAAAAAATCTGTATGCCTCTCTTATGATTGTCTATTGTTGTTGCTGTTGTCATCATTATTCGTTGAAAACAGGTCTCTCTTGTAAATGAGTCCTCAAGGCTCAATGGGATTACCGGTAACCTGCCTAAATAAAGGTTGAATGAATGTCATTAAAAACTCTCAGCAGAGCTGACTCTGTGCTATTGAGTTTTAAATCCAGACTGGAACACATCCATAATGTTATGTTCATCCAAGAAGGATTTTAACTGAGCATAAACAATTTTCTCCAAGATTTTTCACAGGAGGGGAAGCTTGGAGATGGGCCTAAAATTCCTCAGCACAGTGGGATCGAGACCAGTTTTTTTTTTAAAGGTGCTGCACAACAGCATGTTTAAAATTAGCAAGGACTACTCCAGATAAACTACCGGTACTGTTAAAAAGGTCAAGAACTAAGTGTTTAAAACAAGGGAAAGCCTCTTTAAGAAAGCGAGGCGGAAGAGCATCACATAGAGAACCAGAAGGCTTAATGTGAGTGACCATGTCCTCTAAAAATGACAGTCACCAGCTCAAACTGATTGAAAGCAGCAGAGCATTCTCTAAATGGTTTTCAGAATCTGTTGGAATCCTGGCAAAAACCAATGCAGATTTGTTCCCGTCTTTGATTTTATACGTGTACCTTATGTTTTGCTCGTTTTTTGATACTTTGTAAAAAAAAAAAAAGTATTTCTTTCGTTTTTTTCTCTTTTTTGTTTTCTATTGTTTATTGTTTGTTTATTGTTTATGGAAATTCTATCACTGCTGTTCATTGTTCTTTAGTTTTAGCAGGTCGCTTTCGTAAATGAGCCCATGAGGTTCAATAAGATTTACCTGACTAAATAAAGGTTGAATGAACACGGAGGGGTCAGAGTTTGGGCGTAAGATGGAAGCCCTTATAGAGGTAACCTTATCAATAAAAAACTGCATAAAATTATTGCACAACTGAGTAGATGCCTCAAAACCAGGTGTCTGTGGAGAGTTAAGAAAAGAGTCAATGGTACTAAAAAGAACACAAGGATTGTGGCTGTGTGATAAAATCAAGTTAGAAAAATAGTCCTTTTTGGCTGCTTTAACTGTGTACTGATAATTGCGGCAACAGTCTTTAAAAATATGAAGGGATACCTGGCTGCAACTTGTCCTTTCTCTACTCTACCTGTGTTCCGCTCTGCGACATTCTTGTCTGACAACTCGAGCCGTTCTGTTCTGAAAACAGGATTCGCATTTAAATGCAGGCTGTTTGGTCTTTAAAGGAGCCACAGTATCAAACACAATCAGACAGGATGAGTGGAGCCAAGAACTAAGATCCCCAGCATCAGTTGAGGCAGGTGGACAGAGCTGGCAGAAAACCTCAGTGAACTGGCCAGCAGTGGAGGGGTTAATAATCCGACAGCTCTGAGCAGGAGTGTGAGTTTTACCAGGAACATATGTGAGAACAGTCTGGAATGTTATAGGCATATGATCAGAGATTATATAATCATGGGGGGGGGCTGACGTCGGGGACATTTGCACCAACAACGCGAACCAGACGAGCATCCACTGGCTCCAGAAAACGCCAAGGAAAAAAACACACCAGGAAACACCTCAGGAACTGGTAGGGAACCATGCCACCGTGACAAAAAGGCTTTCAGCCTCACCAGGCGCAGTGACGTTTCCGCCGGTTGGTCAACGCCGGAGCCCGGCACAGGTGAGCAGGAATTCCTGACAGAAGCTGGGGGGAATTTTATGTTCCCATGTATTAAAAGCAGCCCCATTGTGGATAAATGGCCTTAGATCCAATAACGTTTGGTGGTCATACACCAATAGTGACTTGACTTCACTTAAAAACAACAGAATAACGACAAGGATAGAGTGAGAGACGACCTGCCACGTACAACGGCGCCATCTTTGCCACATTTTATGTTTGCCTAGTTCATAGTGCACTCGGCTGCGAACTGCTCCAGTGAGAGATGAAGATCATCACGGCATGATGATGCCAACAGGACCACATAATCTGCAGACAGCAGAGATGGAATCCTGAGGCCACCGAACCGAAAGCTCTCCTCCCCTGGCTGCACCGAGAAATTCTGTCCATAAAAGTTATGAACAGAATATGTGACCATGGACAGCCCTGGCTGAGTCCAACTCCCACCCTGAAGGGGTCCAACTTACTACCAGCAATGTAAACCAAACTCTCGCACCACTTGTATAAGGACTGAACAGCCTGTAACAACAGGAACCCAATCCCATATTCATGAAGCACCCCCCACAGTGTACCCCAAGGAAAACTGTTGAATGCCTTTACCAAATCCACAAAACACACGTAGACTGGATGGGCAAACTCCCATGACCCCTTGAGGACCCTAGTGATGCCGGCTACACACCAAAAGCGTTTCGAGCGGCCGAAGCAGCCAGTTTACATGCAAAGTCTATGTGGAGGAGCGGCGCAGCGTGATACGGCGCGTTTTGAGCAGTTCAAGCAGCGCGGCAGGGCGCGGCAGTTCTTTTCCGCGCTCGCGGCGCATCCAGAGCAACCGTTGCCCGAGTTCAACGAAATGAACTTTGACCTAGTTTGGCTGCTCGCCGCGCAGCAGCAACCAATCGGGAGAGCCTCTGCTATGTGATGACGCAACGACGACGGGACTTTTCTTGGACTTTTTAAACTTAGCCCAACGAGCCTCCATTAAGAAACCAGCCTCCGGTAAGAAACTTGGCATTTTTACAGTTGCCGCTGTCCGCTCGAGCGTACGATCACCCCAAACATTAAAAAAAAAAACGTTTTAATCTCAACAAAGACTTTTGGAGCTGCAGTTCGGCTCGTAGAAAACCCACTCAAGTAGTAACGAGGCTCACAAACAGCTGATTTTATCTGCCCGGTGTACAAAAAACAAAACAAACCCGACCAGAAAAGGACCAAGACGCTCCTTCCACTGCGCGTCTTCAGACGCGTTCGGTGTGAACAGACATCTGTTGACAAGCAGCCAACACAGCGTGCCGGGAGCGTTTTCGCTGCTGAAGACGCGTTAGGTGGGAACCCGGCTTGAGGGTAAAGAGATGATCCAGTGTTCTACTGCCAAGACGGAACACGCATTGTTCCTCCTGAATTTGAGACTCAACTAACGATTGGACTTGCTTCTTTCGCCAGTACCCTTGAAAAGATCTTACCTGGGAGGCTAAGGAGAGTGATGCCCCTATAATTGGAGGACACAAAATCCAGTTCCCCTTTTTTGAAGAGAGGAACCACAACCTAAGTCTGCCAATCCAGTGGCACTGCCCGTGATGTCCATGCGACGTTGCAAAGGCATGTCATCTAATACTGCCCCACAACATCAAAGCCTTAAGGAAATCAAGATGAATCTCATCCACTTCAGGAGCCCTACCACCGTGGAACTTTTTAAAGCTCCCCTGACATCATCTTTGAACTTTCCATAAAATGGCACAACATATCTATTTTTTAACATTGAACTATGATCGTTTTTTGCTAAAACAATGTTAAATGAATGAAAATTCCTCTCAAAAATAGTTTAAAATTAGCGCCGTTTTTTTACACGGTAAATCCGGATATTTCCGGTCACGTGACTGTGACGTCACGTCCAGATGCCTGCTCCAACGCGCATTGAAAAACAATTGCAGAGAATGCAGACGCATCAGACGAATTTAGCAATTTAAAAGTTGATATTTTAGCGATTTGGCTTCAGTTCGTGAAGCAGAAGTTATTTTAGTGATCAACAAGAAACAGCAGGGTTTTATTTTCTTCTGCTGCTGCTGTTTTCATGAGAGGTGTCACGTTCAGGAAGTGAGCAGGTGTCTGAGTTCTGCAGAGGCTGATCGGGACAATCTATTACAGAGCACTGAAACGGTATTAATTAATTTATCTAATAATCATTCAACATTAATTTATAGTCTAAAAACATGAGTCCTTTTTAAATTATCTGGTTTATTTTCTTCCTGCTGCTGCTGTTTTCATGAGGTGTCACGTTCAGGAAGTGAGCAGGTGTCTGAGTTCTGCAGCAGCAACTTTTAGAGGCTGAAGGGATTCTTCCACATCTAACTCTTTTACAGAGCACTGAAACGGTAATATATTAATTAATTTATCTAATAATCATTCAACATTAGTCTAAAAACATGAGTCCTTTTTAAATTATCCGTTTTATTTAAGAAGTTTATTCAAACATACGTTCTGAAAAACACCATTCATATTTCCACTGTTGTACTTTGCATGTTTACATGTTCACTATATATAAATATATATAAAAACAGTAGTTTATACATCAATCGTTACATTTAAAAAGAAATTTATATCAAATACTGTCAAAATAACATATACTGATGTCATAGCTGATCATCAGGGTGTGTGTGTGTGTGTTTGTTTTGTGATCAGGCAGTCATATATTAACATTTATGTAAATGTATTATATATATATATATAACAAAGCCACATTTTTCTGTTTTTCTGGGTGAAGGCAGGGGACCCCCCCGGACAGATCTCCAGTCCATCACAGAGACACCCTGGACAGGTCTCATTCCATCACAGAGACATCCTGGACAGGTCTCATTCCAGACGTCTCAGCTGCAAATTTTGGACCAAACAGGATGGATGACAACAAACGGATGGATGAAGATGCATCTAAACTTGTTTTTGTTGTAAATAAATGTAAATTTACAATAAAGAATATAGAATGCTTAATTGTTGATGGATAAAAATACACAAATAAAAACTAGTCAAAAATATAAAAGCATTAATTTTGGCACAATCTGCAGCTTAAATAATATTTCATACAAATATAAACCTTTACCCATTTTAATAACAACTGAAGAAGTCAAAAGGAAGCTGGCTTTTTATTTTTTTATAAACATGTCACCATAAGACATTCCTTAGTTTGTAACCTTTAAAACAGACACACTGAAAAAATGCATCACAAAAAGTTTATTGTCATAGTTTGATTTAGCTTTTATCCACTTTAACAGCAGGGTTCTCCATCTGCGTTCCTGCGATGCTTTGTTCTCCATGGGCAAGAAGAGTTGAACAAGGTGACGTGTAGGGAGTTTTGATCACATCATCCAACACCTTAAACAGAAAAATGTGGCTTTGTTATATTATATATATATATATATATATATATATATATATATATATATATATATATATATATATATATAATACATTTACATAAATGTTAATATATGACTGCCTGATCACAAAACAAACACACACACACACCCTGATGTTCAGCTATGACATCAATATATGTTATTTTGACAGTATTTGATATAAATTTATTTTTAAATGTAATGATTGACGTATAAACTACTGTTTTTATATATATTTATATATAGTGAACATGTAAACATGCAAAGTACAACAGTGGAAATATGAATGGTGTTTTTCAGAACGTATGTTTGAATAAACTTCTAAAATAAAACAGATAATTTAAAAAGGACTCATGTTTTTAGACTATAAATTAATGTTGAATGATTATTAGATAAATTAATTAATGATATTACCGTTTCAGTGCTCTGTAAAAGAGTTAGATGTGGAAGAATCCCTTCAGCCTCTAAAAGTTGCTGCTGCAGAACTCAGACACCTGCTCACTTCCTGAACGTGACACCTCTCATGAAAACAGCAGCAGCAGGAAGAAAATAAAACCCTGCTGTTTCTTGTTGATCACTAAAATTTCTGCTTCACGAACTGAAGCCAAATCGCTAAAATATCAAATTTTAAATTGCTAAATTCGTCTGATGCATCTGCATTCTCCGCCATTGTTTTTCAATGCGCGTTGGAGCAGGCATCTGGACGTGACGTCACAGTCACGTGACCGGAAATATCCGGATTTACCGTGTAAAAAAACGGCGCTAATTTTAAAGGGGACCACTTATTCAAAATTCACTTTTTAATGTTTTTTTTACTCAACTTTGGGTATTTACTTAATAAAAAAACAGTCCTAAGGCCAAAAAAATGCACCCAGTGGTTTATTTACTCTAAGTAGATTTATTTTACTGTGATAAGATAGGTTTCGTTTTGAAATCAATCGCGCTTGTGACGTCACAAGCGCCAGGACAACCCACCTCAACCCTGAGTCCAGCCCCTCACCAGCAACCCCTGGTGCGGCTCCACCCACTTCAGTATAAAAAGACGTGACGGTTGTTTTTCCTGATTTCATGGCTAAAAATGTCACAGAGTCTAGCCAGCTAACTCTCTGACCCTCCTGGCCCAGATAATGGAGTGCGCACTAAGCAGATTTAAAATTGATAGTTTTCAGATAAGATGGGACGCTTGAATGAACAGCGGTGCAGCATGTTGCTGTGTGTGTGTGTGTTGGTTTATGTGTCATTAGCAGGACAGACTACGTACCGATAAACCTCATTGACAAACCCGTGTGTGTGTGTGTGTGTGTCGGGCCCAGCGCGGCTGAGCGGACACACAGATAACAAGACAGCCCCGCTGTGAGTCTGTGTGTGTGTCCGCGAGTGACCGCTCCGCTACCTCCAGCTCGCGCGCACAGGGAGAGGGAGTGAGACGTCAGGAAGGAGTTGGACATTTATTACAGGAAAAATTAAAACTGACACGACAACTTGTACACGTCTGATCTGTCCCACACAATAAATACGTCGCGCGGTCCAGTTACAGCTCAGCGTCACTTCAGACATCCTCGTCTGCCTTTGGAGGGCGGAGTTAATGTAAGCAGATCTTTGAAGGGCGTGCCACGAGATCTCATTATCATAAACCGGTCGTTCAAAACGAAAGTTAAAAATGGCAGAATTAAAAAGGGTATAATTGATTATCTAAGAATTATTTTGTGTATTAAATTGAATGAACACTGTCTGGTAACCCCAAAGACATACGGTACCATAAAAATTTTAAAAACCTATCTGTGGTCCCCTTTAAACTATTTTTGAGAGGAATTTTCATTAATTTAATTAACATTGTTTTAGCAAAAACGATTATAGTTCAATGTTAAAATATATATATGTTGTGCCATTTTATGGAAAGTTCAAAGATGATGTCAGGAGAGCTTTAACTACCTCAGCGACCTCAACGCGGTTATGGTTTTGTAGCAATAAGAAGGGATGTGAGATGGAGGAAGAAGGGTGACACTTTCTCCACCTCCCCTTCACTACATTCGTTTTATTTATTTAGTTCTCGTTAAAGTTTGGCACCAGCTGATCAGTTTACTGACCAATAACAACTTATTCACTCTTTAATAATCAGAATCAGTCACTGAAGTAGAATCCGTTAATTACAGGGAGTTTTATATCATAACACATGAATATTCATCTGAATGAAGAGAACAAAGTTGTCTTTGAAGTTTTATTACAAAAATAATCAAACTAAAATCAACAACAATAATAAACAAACAATAACAATGAATCAATCAAGGCTTAATTCTCTTATCTAAGACAAAATTGACTCTGTGAGCAGGAATTATTTCAGTTTTATACGTGCATGAATTTAGACAAAGTTTGACTATTTTAACAAATAGTTACTTTGGGTTTTGGTTGAAAGAAGTTGTTTAATCTGATCAGATAGTCATTTATCATCACTGCAAGCCAGGAAATGCTTTACCAAGTTGCATCAGTTTATAATAGCATAGCCAGACCAAGGCATCATCGTCACCAGGTTCTGCTCCTTACCGGGTCAGCTTGAAGGCACCAGGTCTGGGGTTCTGGGGTTCTTTGGTGGATCAGACCAGAGGCACAACGAGGAGGACTCGCCGGGAACTGCCCAAGGTAGCTGACCATCACTGTGACAGCTTCAGGGGTCTGAAGGCAACAGCTGATGAGAAGGTACACCGTCCATCGGTACCTTCTGCACGTTTGGACTTCAAGCCAAGAATGTAAGTCTTGCAGTGGAAAAAGGCTTCATCTTCTGCAGTTATTTACTTCTAACAATTGTAACCGAACAACATTTTTATCTGCTCAGGAGTTGAACGAGTGGACCTTGGCGTGACCTCTAGGATGTGGCCCACAGACTAACCATCTTCCGGTTCGGAGCCGGAGCCGATCTGCTCAGTTTGGGGGTCCAAGGCAAAGGATCTTTGTGTAAAATAACAGCTCTGAGGATATTGTTTTGACTAACTAGGGAACATTGTGATTCCCCTCTGCAGAAAACAGCTTCAGCTCAAAGACTACTCCCGACAGATGGCGCTGAAGGTGTCCCTGACGAGAAATGTGTAGAAAAACATCAGACATTATTGAAGTCAGAGGTAATTTTAAAAAACACAATTCACAGCGAGTCTGAAAGATGAATAAGGGTCAGGGGTCATAGTTAGCACAATGCAGCTTCATGCTACAACGGACCAACTCCAAAGTTCCCCGACACAGCTTCCTCCGTGGAAGACATTCTGGTGGGATTGAGAAGGTCCGAGAAGTATTCCTTCCACCTCCCGACGACATCACTGATTGAGGTCAACAGCACCCCACCTTCATTGAACACACTGTTAGTAAAGTGCTGCTTTTCCCTCTTCAGCCTCCTAAAGGTTTGCCAGAATGTCCTTGGAGTCGACCAAGAGCCTCTATCCAAGGGCTCACCAAACTCCTCCCACATCCGAGCTATTAGCTCAGCAACAGCCAGGGCTGTGAACCGTTTGGCCCTCTGGTACTCCTCAGTTGCCTTTGGAGACCCACTGGCCAGCAAGGCACAATAGGACTTCTCCTTCAGCTTGACAGCCTCCCTAACCAGGGGTGTCCATCACCGAATTTGTGGCTGGCCACCGTGAGAAGCAACAACAACCTTGTGGCCACAGCTCAAGGCAGATACCTCAACAAATGAGGCGTGGAACATGGCCCACTCAGATTCAATGTCCTCCTCCCATTCCACCTCCAACTACCTCCATGTCCTCTCTAACTGAATCCATATATCTCCTCTTTGTCTTTTTCTTGGCAGATGCATTTCTAACATCCTTCAACCAATATACCCACTAACTGTCCTCTGGACATGTCCAAACCATCTCAGACCAACCCCTCTAATTTTATCTCCCAGTTGTTCAACCTGTGCTGTACCTCTGATGATCTCATTCCTGATCTTATCCATCCTTGTCACTCCTAAGGAGAACCTCAACATCTTCATTTCTGACACTTCCAGTTCTTTCTCCTGTCTTTTTGTCCATGTCTCTGTCTCCAGACCATACAACATAGCTGGTCTCACCACTGTCTTGTAAACTTTTCCTTTGACCTTTGCTGACACCTTTTTGTCACAAATCACTCCTGAAACTTTTCTCCATCCACTCCATCCTGCCTGGACTCTCTTCTTCACCTCTTTACCACATTCCCCATTTTCCTGGACAGTGGACCCCAAGTCCTTGAAGTCCTGCACCTTTGTGACCTCTGACCCTTGTAGCCTCACTGTTCCACTGGCCTCCCTCTCATTCACACACATGTACTCTGTCTTACTACGACTGACTTTCATTCCTCTTCTTTCAAGTGCATACCTCCACTTCTCCAAGTTCTCTTCCACCTGTTCCTTGTTCTCACCACAGATCACAATGTCATCTGCAAACTAGGGGTTGAACGAGTACATAATTTTTAACCTCGACATTAACATAAAAAAACTCGAACGACGCTCGAGTAGCCGATGACGCCACAGTGTCTTATGATGAAAAAATAAATAAATAAATATAAATGCATAAAAAACGTCTTTACAAAAAGAAAAAAAAGACCAACAAAACATTGGGAGCATTTATTATGCTCCTATCATTTATCATACTGCAGATAAGTCACAGGAAAAACAAAACTATTAGTTATTATTATTAATTTTAAAAGTGAAAGTAAGGGGCTGAAAACCGAAACTTAAAAAACAAATGGGGCCACAGCCACACCGTATCACCGGCTGCAGTGCTGTGCAATTTAGGTTTACTTTTAGAGATTGTGTTTATAGATTTTTAATAGCTCTAGAGAGATGAATATTTGTTTATTTTTCTTTGTGAAACGAGAGAGATGAAGCCGTTTCGGCCGTGTTATATATGGGACCTGCATTGCAACACTGCCCTCTGCTGTCACAATCTACTACGGTGTTCATAGCAATTTATAAAATTATAAACTGTTTTACCTTTTTGACAAGACTGGACCAGCTCCATACATCCGTGCGCACAAAGGAATCCATTTTGTAGCGTCTACTAAAAGCTAAAAGCTACCCAGCGCTCTGTTTTTATCACGTGATGTGACGTACAGACCTTACTGCAACGTGATGACGTCACTACGGGTACCCGAGTTGGACAAAAAAGCCTCGATAGAAGTCAAAGCACTCAATCTGTCGAAAACTCGGTTAATCTGTTAAAGCACTACTGCAAACATCATAGTCCATGGGGATTCCTGCCTGACCTCATCTGTTAGTCGGTCCATCACCAGAGCAAACAAGAAGGGGCTCAGAGCCGATCCTTGATGCAATCCCACCTCCACCTTGAAGCTATCTGTCACTCCTACAGCACATCTCACCACTGTCCTGCTGTCCTCATACATGTCCTGCTGTCCTCATACATGTCCTGCTGTCCTCATACATGTCCTGCTGTCCTCATACATGTCCTGCTGTCCTCATACATGTCCTGCTGTCCTCATACATGTCCTGCTGTCCTCATACATGTCCTGCTGTCCTCATACATGTCCTGCTGTCCTCATACATGTCCTGCTGTCTTCATACATGTCCTGTACCAGTCTAACATACTTTTCTGCCACTCCAGATTTCCTCATGCAATACCACACCTCCTCTCTTGGCACCCTGTCATATGCTTTTTCTAAATCCACAAACACACAATGGAATTCTTTCTGACCCTCTCTGTACTTCTCTATCAACATCCTCAAAGCAAAGATGGCATCTGTGGTGCTCTCTTGGCATGAAACCATACTGCTGCTCACAGATAGTCACCTCTTAAAACTCTCTCCCAGAACTTCATTGTGTGGCTCATCAACTTAATTCCCCTGTAGTTGCTACAACTCTGTACATCACCCTTGTTCTTAAAAATGGCCACCAGCACACTTCTTCTCCATTCTTCAGGCATTTTCTCACCCTCAAATATACCATTGAATATTTGAGTCAAAAACCTCACTGTCATCTATCATCAGGTCTTACTGCCTTCCCCGTCTTCATTCTTTTGTGAGCTGTCTAGATGTCTCCCTCACTACTCTCCTCCTCCACCATTGCCCTCAGCACTAGCTCTCCTCAAGGATGTGTGTTGAACCCCCTTCTGTTCACTCTGCTCACATATGATTGTGCAGCTACCCATCCAGGTTGTCATATTGTAAAGTTTGCAGATGATACAGCTGTGGTGGGATGCATCACAAACAATGATGAGTCCAGCTACAGGCAGGAGGTGGAACATCTGGAGAGCTGGTGCAAAGAGAATAACCTTCACATGAATGTGAAGAAGACAAAGGAGATGATTGTGGACTTCAGAAGGAACAAACAAACACACCCCACTGAACATAAGTGGATCTGCAGTGGAAGTGGTCTCCAGCTACAAATACTTGGGTGTACACTTGAATGATAACCTCAGCTGGAGCAACAACACCACCAGCCTGATCAAGAAAGGTCATCAGAGACTCTACTTCCTCAGACGGCTGAGACGAGCTGGTCTGAGCAGCCCAGTCCTCACCTCCTTCTACAGGTGTGCAGTGGAGAGCATCCTGTGCTCCAGCATCAACGTGTGGCATGGAGGCTGCACAGTTGAAGAGAGGAAAGCTCTGCAGAGAGTGGTGAAGGCTGCACAGAAGTCTGTTGGAGTCAGTCTCCCCACCATCACAGACATTTACACCTCCAGATGCAGGAAAAGAGCCACCTGCATCATGAAAGACCCCACTCACCCAGCACACTCACTCTTTGCCCCACTCCCCTCAGGACGGAGGTTGAGGAGCATCAAATGTAGAACCACTAGACTGAGGAACAGCTTCTACCCTGAGGCTGTTAGACTCATGAATAAATAAATAATAAGAATAATCACTGTGAAATATCACATCATGCTGATGCTGATCTGTTTTCTTGTTGCTGTGTTCATCTGTGACCATCTGCTCATAAAGACTCATGTTCGTGCTGCTGTTTGTAATGATGTTTTTCTATTACTCTAGGGCTTAGTGTATTTCTAGTTGGATGTTTTTCTTAGTTCATATCCTAGATGTTATTACTGTTTTTCTCTTACATTTTGTTGTTGGATGTAACTGGGACCCTGTGTACATAATCTCATTTCATCACATGTACTACACGCGGTGCAAATGACAATAAAGACTCTCTGACTCTGACTAATCTTTCCCACTTCCTTGTCCACAGTTTCTATGACATCTACTCTTCTTTCTCTTTCATTCTCTTCATTCATTAACTCCTCAATTTACTCCTTCCATCTTCTCACTCTCCTCACTTGTTGGAACATTACCATTCCTATCTTTAACAAGCCTAACCTACTACACATCCTCCCATACAACTCATCATATGCCTTCTGCTTTGCCTTAGCTACCGCTCTCTTTGCTCTACATCCCATCTCCTTATATCTCTGGCAGCACTTTAGCTCAGTGGTTAGCATTTTTGTCCCACAGCAAGAAGGTCCTGGGTTCTATGTCCAGTTGGATCTGGGGTCTTTTTGTGTGGAGTTTGCATGTTCTTCTCGTGCTTGTGGGGTTTTTCTCCAGGTACTCAGGCTTCCTCCCACAGACCAAAAACATGCATGTTAGGCTGCCTTCAGGCCCAGGCCTCCCTTGTAAAAGAGATCTGTGATTTCAATGGAATTTGCCTAGTTAAATAAAGGTTACAGTAATATTATATTCCTGTGTCCATCTTTGCTTTAAGGATGTTGATAGAGAAGTACAGAGAGGGTCAAAAAGAACTCCATTGTGTGTTGTGACTCCGGTCCCACCGGAATCTTGCCGGATTCACGTGACCCGCGGTACTCTCAAAAAAATGTCATAATCTACTCCTGGCACGTTTCCCTCCTCATAGTCTTCAACTAACAGTAGCTCAATTTCCACCGGCACCCTGTTTGTCAACAGCACCGGTGGTGGTCGTTGTTAACCCGGGCCTCGACTGGCTTGTGCTCCCTAGTGGCTCGTTTGTTACCAAAACGTACATAGCAATAAAAATCAATGGCAGTAATTTAACTAACATTGACCATTACCAACTTACAGGTATGTATTCTGCAGTTGTTCACTGCTGGTCACATGACTTCAGGTGGTGCTTCTAAGAGTGAGCTTGTTACAAGATCTCAGAATGAAGACTTTTGGACAAAAGACAAAACATATCAACAAAGAAGAACCCATTCTGAGGACCTGACTCAACCTTGTTAAGAGTGCAGAACACCGAAACGGGTCAGTGGATGAGAAATCACAGAGTGAAGGACGAGAAAAGTCATGTGGTGCGTGATATCACAGCATTACCTTGAGCTGTTGCAGCACCTGGAAGGCCAGCAGCTCCTGTCTCAGGTCATCTCCACACTTCACAATAACAGACAAAAGTCTCCAGTTAGGGAGGTGTCCATACGGAGAACCTTCCCTGATCCTCCTGTAGGCAGAGTAGCACCCTGAGTTTAGCTTTCAAGCTCAGCAGCAGCAACCTGACAGGCTGTACTCAGGGAACAGTCACCTACCGAACCTTCTCCTCCCAGGGCTCCTTCAGCGCCACGGCCGATGGGTCCTCAGGGTCCCGTTTGAAGGTGGTGGGGGCCTGAGTCAGTTGCTCGGACAGACGGCGCCTGGCAGAAAACAAACGGCTGGATCACCTCTGGATGCAAGTTGTGCTGACATTCTTAACAAAGACCCAAAAATACAAACAGAACCACATGCTGTGTCTGAGAACACACAATCAGGACCGAGACCTGGTACCATAACGGAGACCTGAACAGAATCAAGGACAGTCTATTTGTTAGGCAAGTTAAACTATTTGAATAACACAAGCTATGCAGTTGGTCTCTGTAAGGTTCTCCATCTACACATGCAGTTCAAAGATACTTCATTACTCTCAGAGGAAAATGAAATGTAGCTCATCATCCTAGATGATGAGCTACGAGTGTGGCCAGAGGGGTCTTCAGAGGCACTCCAGGACTGTTTTGACACCACAGATTGGAGTATGTTCAAAGAAGCTGCTACCACAAACAACACCACATGTCTCCAGGAGTACTCAGACACTGTATGTTCATACATCACCAAGTGCATTGATGATGTAACCAACCTTAAAACCATCACTGTTCGGGCTAACCAGAAGCCATGGCTGACAGCTGAGGTTTACAGACTCCTGAGAGCCAGGAATGCTGCCTTCAAAGCGGGAGATCAGGTGGGCCTGAGGGCAGCCAGAAACAACCTGGACCGGGGCATCAGAAAGGCAAAGAAGCAGTATTCTGGGAAAATAGCTCACCGTTTCAAGGACAGCAGGGATACACGCAGTCTGTGGCAGGGAATACAGACCATCACAAACTACAAACCACCCCCCCAGACCTGTGACAGCTCAGCCTCTGCGCTGAATGAACTGAATGAGTTCTTTGCTCGGTTCGAGGCAAGTAACAGCACACCAGCACATAAACTCCCCCCCTCTCCTGATGGCCAGGTGCTGACGCTGTCCTCAGACAGCGTAAGGCGATCATTCATCAAGATTAACGCCCGGAAGGCCTCTGGTCCTGACAACATACCTGGTCGTGTGCTGAAGGACTGTGCAGGGGAACTCGCAGCGGTCTTCACGGACATCTTTAACATCTCACTGAGCCAGGCCATCGTCCCCACCTGTTTCAAAGCCACCACCATCATCCCTGTCCCAAAGAAGGCAACGCCCGCATGCCTCAATGACTATCGCCCAGTAGCACTCACCCCCATCCTGATGAAGTGCTTTGAACGGCTAGTCATGAAAAGCATCACATCTGTCCTCCCTGACTCCCTGGATCCCTTCCAATTTGCATACCGACCTAATCGCTCAACCGACGATGCCATCTCCTCTGCCCTTCACACAGCTCTCACACATCTGGACACGAAGGACTCCTATGTTAGAATGTTGTTCATCGACTTCAGCTCGGCATTTAACACCATCATCCCCCAACAGCTCATCCATAAACTGGACAGTCTGGGGCTGAACACCTCAATGTGTAACTGGCTGCTAGACTTCCTGACCGGGAGACCACAGACAGTACGGATCGGGAGTAACACATCTAGCACCATCACATTGAACACAGGGGCCCCACAAGGATGTGTGCTGAGCCCCCTTCTATTCACCCTGCTAACACATGACTGCACACCATCGTACAGCTCCAACCACTTCATCAAGTTTGCGGATGACACAACAGTGGTAGGTCTCATCAGCAACAACGATGAGACGGACTACAGGAACGAGGTGAGCCGCCTGGCCTTGTGGTGCGGACACAACAATCTCACTCTCAACGTGGAGAAGACAAAGGAGATTGTTGTGGACTTCAGGAAGAGGGATGCCCAACATCCCCCTCTGACCATCAACAGCACCGCAGTGGAGAGAGTAGACAGCACCAAGTTCCTGGGAGTGCACGTCTCAAAGGACCTGTCCTGGAGCAGGAACACTGCAGCACTGGCAAAGAAGGCTCACCAGCGTCTCTACTTTCTCCGCAAGCTGAAAAGGGCTGGAGCTTCAACCCCCATCATGAGCACCTTCTACAGAGGTGCCATAGAAAGTGTCCTGACCAGCTGCATCACTGTGTGGTTTGGTGCATGTACTGCATCCTGCCGCAAGAGCCTCCAGCGCATTGTGAGAGCAGCTGAGAAGATCGTGGGCACCTCCTTGCCCTCACTGCAGGACTTACACAGCAAACGCCTCACTCGGAAAGCCCACCGCATGGCAGGTGATCCCACACACCCACTACACAGCTGCTTCAGACTGCTGCCATCAGGAAGGAGACTGAGGAGTCTCCAGGCTCGAACCAGCAGACTGAGAGACAGCTCTGTTCATCAGGCAGTCAGAATGCTAAACACTCTGCCTGCTCTGCCTCCCCTCCCATTTGAACTGCCTTAACACTAAAACTTTCTCACATACTATCACTCAACACAAAGTTTTTAACACTAGACTCTGTGTCACCAAACGGGTTTTCACTAAACTCTCGGTCATGTGCTCATACAGTTTGCACTACTTCTCATACTTGCACTAATGTCTGTATTACATCACTGCCTATAATCATAATACTGTTTACATTCTCTGTTTACATTTATTAATACTGTTTACTTTTATTACTACTGCTTACATGTAATTACTACTGTTTACATTTATTTACACTACTCTAATATCTACACCACTGCTGGTACATATACAGTGTGCTCTGAACGGTCTTATTTAGGGATGCCCAATGTGCCTTACTGCATATGCCACTTTTTGCCTCTACAACAACATCAACTACTACCTCATACATATACTGTGTACATTGACTCATACGCTGCTTTGCCACTTTGCAAATGTCAATGCTAGAAACCTTTAGTTTATTTTAGTTATACTTTTTATACTCTTTTTTTATACCACTATGCAAAAAAAAAAAAAAAAAAAACAACTCAGGACAGTGTTAGTTTTACTATTTTTATGCTTATGTCTATTATTATATGTTTCAGTGTTTCAATGTTTAGATGTTTACTGTTGCACCGAGGGACTGAGAGAAACGCAATTTCGGTCCTGTGTATGTCCTGCACTGTACATATTGCAGATCTGACAATAAAGTTGACTTTGACTTTGACTTTGACTTTGACTAGTTCCGTTAAAGAGTTGTTCTCGATGCTGATGGCTGTGGGCAGGAAGGATCTCTGGTATAGCAGATCTGAAAAAGACAGTTGTTGGACAGTCTGATGAAGACGGTGCTCAGTGTCGTCAGACTTATCAGATATCGACGTCATCTCAGACTTATCGAAGCTATGCAGCATCTTGCAGCAAACACTGAAGGACTTCAGCTTTCTCAAGAACAGTCTTCTCTGTCCCTTCTTGTAGATAGCTTTCTGTTGTCCAGGTGAATCCCAAGGTATTTATACTTCACTATCTCCCCTTCTTCTCCCATGATGGATGATTCACCTTGAGGGGCCAAGATGGTGTGGAGGCAGGGCTGCCGACTTGGGACCCGAAGGACCCAGGTTCGAACCCAGGCCACTACACACCTTGGGGTGTCTATGAGTGCACACCTATTTCCCCAGCTCCCTGGGCGCTTTCTATGGCTGCCCATTGCACCACCTGGTGGTGGTTGGGTTAAATGCAGAGACAAATTTCGTCTTGTATGGGAAACATGCACAGATGACAAAATGACACTTTTTTTCTTTCTTTTAAACTCATCTGGGATTTGGGTCTGTAGTTGTGGTATTATTTAAGTTTTTGAGATATTAATCAGCTGCTCCAGGTTGTAAAAATATGTCTTGTTGTCATGGTTATGCATAATAACAAATGTCCAAAAGTAAAAAAGTTTTCAGTAAAAATCCTTCCAGCTGCGTAGCATCCGACACCAGAGGAAACAATCATCCAAAAACGGATTTACATGCAGAAAAAGTGTTGCAATGTGGGATAGGTGGTGGCTGAGGATGGGGACCTTGGAGGGCTGATCCCCGGCTACAAAAGCTGGCTCTTGGGACGAGGAATGTCACCTTTCTGGTGGGGAAAGAGCCTGAACTGGTGTGTGAGGTTGAGAGGTTCCGGCTAGAAATAGTCGGACTAACCTCGATGCATGGCTATGGTCCTGAAACCGGTTCACCTAAGAGGGGTTGGATACTCTTCCACTCTGGAGTTGCCCCTGGTGAGAGGTTCCGAGCAGGAGTGGGCATTGCCACACCCCATCTTGGTGCCTGTACGTTGAGGTTCACCCCGGTGAACAAGAGTTTAGCCTCCCTCCACCTACGTGTGGGAGGGGACGGGCTCTGACTGTAGTTTGTGCTTATGCGCCAAACGGCAGCTCAGATTACCAACCCTTTTTAGAGTCCTTGGAGGGGGTATGGGAGAGTGCTCCTCCTGGGGACTCCCTTGTTCTGCTGGGGGACTTCAACGCTCACGTGGGCAATGACAGTGAGACCTGGAGGAGAGTGCTTAGAAGGAACGACACCCCTGATCTGAGCCTGAGTGGTGTTCTGTTATTGGACTTCTGTGCTCGTCATGGATTGTCCATAACGAACACCATGTTCAAGCAAAAGGGTGTCTATATGTGCTCTTGGCACCAGGACACCCTAGGCTGCAGTTCGATGATCGACTTTGTTGTCGTCTCATCTGATCTGTGGCCTCATGTCTTGGACACTCAGGGGATGAGAGGGGCGGAGCCGTCTACTGACCACTACCTGGTGGTGAGATGGCTCAGATGGGGGGTGGAGGATGTCAGTTAGACCTGGCAAGCCCAATCATATTGTGAGGGTTTGCTAGGAACAACGGGCAGAGTCTCCTGTGAGATGGAACCTTAACCCCCATCTCCGGGAGAACTTCAAACACGTTCCGTGGGAAGTGGGGGGCATGTTCCGCGTCTCTATTGTCGAGGAGGCTTATCGGAGCTGTGAATGCAAGGTTGTCGGTGACCTTGGGGTGTGGGGGTGGTGGTGTTGGTACACCACCAACACTGAAGTGGTGTGCTGTTGACCTCAACTCGGGACGTTGTGGGTTGGTGGGCAGAATACTTTGAAGACCTCAATCCCACCAGCACATCTTTCATTGAGAAAGAGGAGCCTGAGGACTTTGGGTCGAGCTCTCCCATTCTGGTGCTAAGGTCACCAAGGTGAATAAAAAGCTCCTCTGTGGCAAGGCCCCAGGGGTGGATGAAATTCGCCCGGAGTTCCTTAAGGCTCTGGATGTTGTGGAGTTGTGTTGGCTTACACGACTCTACAATATTGCGTGGACATCGGGGAGCAGTTCCCCTGGATTGGCAGACTGGGGTGGTGATCCCCCAATTCAAAAAGGGGGGCCGTAGAGTGTTCCAACTATAGGGGGATCACGCTCTTAGGCTTCCCTGGTAAGGTCTATTCAGGGGTGCTAGAGAGGTGGGTCCGTCGGATAGTCGAACCTCGGATTCAGGAGGAAAATGCTCCAATGTCATGTGTAAATGGAGAACGCACTATGGGCATGTAGACAAAGAATGTTCAAAGGTCCTGTGTCAACGGAGAACATTCAAAGTTCCTGTGTTGACGAAGAACATTTAAAGGTCCTGTGTCGACGGAGAACATTCAAAGGTCCTGTTATGATGGAGAACGTTCACAGGTCCTGTGTTGACGGAGAACATTCAAATGTCATGTGTCAATGGAGAATGTACTATGGGCATATAGATGAGGAATGTTCAAAGGTCAAGTGCAGGAACTCAGTTCAGTTTGTGATGTAAGGCATTTTTAATACTTTATTTTCCAACTGTGACTAAATCTGTTGTTGAAATCAAGTGTCCGGAGCTGAGTGTAACATTACACATCCACTTTTCTCTGGGTTCTGTTCCGTCAGCAGTCAGACCTGATATCTCCGGCAGCGATGAAGACCGGTTCCTTGTTCTCCAGGCTGGTGATGCTGTCCACGGAGAACTGACTGATGTTGTCACAGCTGTTGGTGAAGCCTTCTGGGAGCTGGGGAACAGAACGTTAGCAGCATTAATTTGTGGTTCTTGAACAAATAGAACCAGAACTGCGATGGTTCTGCAAACTTCTGATCTGATGTTGTGTTCCACCGGGACCAGAACTCAACCCCTGGTTGTTCTATCATATACTCAACTGAATCCACTGACTCTGTGTGTTTTTATAGACCTTTATGTTTTACGTCTCAGTTGGAATGACAACATCAGAACACCTGTGATCCTGATGACATCATGTCTTCTGTGGTAGGGGCCTCACCTCCACCTGCAGCTCTCCGATGTCGTCCACTGACCAGGCCTCGTCGTCGTTGTCGTAGTTCGGAACAACAGAAAAGCTACTGGCTCGTTGCTCAGCAGTCATGCCGTAGTCTGGCAGGTTTTCAACAGAACGTGTGCTCCTGATCCGGTTCTCCGGGATTCGAATAGGAACATTGGAGGTCTCAAAGTTCTCACACTCCAGAACCTCCACATAGATCAAGTAGGGAGCCTAAGGGGTGAACAAGTTACTGTTGGTCATCATTAGAAGGCTAGAACTTCATGTTTACAGAAAACTGGTACCACAAAACTCTACTCTGGTCTATCTGTAAAGGATAGGGATAGGGTTGCAGCCAGGTCCACAGAACCCAGAAGACTGGACCACATGACCCAGCAGCCTAGACCAAAGGACCCACAAGACCCAACCATCAAGACCACAAGACCAAGGTCTATAGGTGCCAGGATCACAGGACCCAGTAGCAACAGCTCTTGACTTTCGCCTCTTATGGACAGTAAAGCCCAGTCCAGCTAGTTAGTTCCAGCTCTGGTTTTGGTTGCTTCCAGCAGAGTGCCACCTCGATGTGGGCCGGATCATCACACGTCGTGAATCTCAAAGCAGCAATAACTGCACCTTGTAGTTGGTCCAGGACACTGGTGCTATTTTTGCGTTGCTACTTTTTCTAAAGAAACTTTTTTTCATTCAACCTTTATTTATACAGGTTAGTGTCCATTTATTAAATTTATTAAAGGAACAAACACACCCACGCCCCACTGAACATAAGTGGATCTGCAGTGGAAGTGGTCTCCAGCTACAAATACTTGGGTGTACACATGAATGATAACCTCAGCTGGAGCAACAACACCACCAGCCTGATCAAGAAAGGTCATCAGAGACTCTACTTCCTCAGACGGCTGAGACGAGCTGGTCTGAGCAGCCCAGTTCTCACCTCGTTCTACAGGTGTGCAGTGGAGAGCATCCTGTGCTCCAGCATCAACGTGTGGCATGGAGGCTGCACAGTTGCAGAAAGAAAAGCTCTACAGAGAGTGGTGAAGGCTGCACAGAAGATGTTGGAGTCAGTCTCCCCACCATCACAGACATTTACACCTCCAGATGCAGGAAAAGAGCCACCTGCATCATGAAAGACCTCACTCACCCAGCACACTCACTCTTTGCCCCACTCCCCTCAGGACGGAGGTTGAGGAGCATCAAATGTAGAACCACTAGACTGAGGAACAGCTTCTACCCTGAGGCTGTTAGACTCATGAATAAATAAATAATAAGAATAATCACTGCAAAATATCACATCATGCTGATGCTGATCTGTTTTCTTGTTGCTGTGTTCATCTGTGACCATCTGCTCATACAGACTCATGTTCGTGCTGCTGTTTATAATGATGTTTTTCTTAGTTAATTCTAGATGTTATTACTGTTTTTCTCTTACATTTTGTTGTTGAATGTAACTGGGACCCTGTGTACATAATCTCATTTCATCACATGTACCACATGCGGTGCAAATGACAATAAAGACTCTCTGACTCTGACTCTCTGACTCTGACTCCATCGAACCTCGAGGACTCCTGTTTCAGACAGACAACATATTAGATAAGGAAAGGGAAAACATGAGGAAAGGAGAGGTATAAAAAACATGTCTCACACTGTGTCCCCCCCCCCAGGCCAGAACTCAAAACCTGGGGTGGAACCAGGTCAGGCCAGTAAAGGCCAGGCCTTACAATGCTTAAGGGCCATTTGTTTTTCTATTCCAAGTTTTATAAACTGATTCTGAAATTCAGAAATCACGTTAAAATGAAAAATCCAGTAGGAGATCTAGGTGTGTCTCACCTTGTCCTTGGAGTTGAGGACCACTGCCTGCGTGTGCGGAACCCGGACCACATGGTGGTCGAAGGCGGCGGTGGCGAGCCAGACTCGGGCTGGCAGCTTGTGGTTGAGCAGCGACAGCTCTGAGATCAGCCGCTGGGTTTTCTGTTCTTTGGTGGGAAGCGTGGCCAAGCGCTTCCCGATCCCCATCAGAGACTTGATGAACTCCCTCTGAGGAGTCAGACGAACCGGCTGCACCAAACACACACACACACACACACACACACACACACACACACACAGGTGTCACAGGTGACAAAGGCGTCACAGGTGACACAGGTGACAAAGGCGTCACAGGTGACACAGGTGACAAAGGCGTCACAGGTGACACAGGTGACAAAGGCGTCACAGGTGACTGAGCTAATGCTCAGGTGAGTGACAGATGACAGAGACAGCTGATGTTTGAGGGTCAGGTTAAAAATTGATTTACTTAGAAACGTTGGATTTTAAAGCCGATTTAAATATCCATCAGAGCTAGAAAATCTGAATATTTTTTGAGGAACTTTCGAATCAGAACCAGGAGTATAGAACACCTGACACACAGACATTGATCAATAGAAAACCTGACAGCTGAACTGAGATCAGATTCTGATTGATTCACCCAGAACTTCCAACAGAACACAGAGATAGAACCACAGTCTGTGGACTGAATTAGAAACAAAACCCTCAAGGCACCCTGGAGACCAGAACATGTAGTGGTAGAACTTACGGGCCTGGGTTCAAACTCCAGACTGTCGGTGCTAGAGCTGCTATCCTGAGGGTCAGAGGAAGAGGGTTGGGTTTATTGGACTCATCAGAACCCTGAATCTGACCCTACAAACTGGACATAAAACCTTCATGCTGCATTTAGGGTTAACTCAGAATTC
>JBBPBX010052781.1:0-24077 GCA_038048925.1 Garcialebias charrua
AACTTAGTTACGCTCAGTAACACAGCACTGCAGCTGTTGAACAAACACGGACTCTCTCGGAGCCGCGTTCAAGGTCGGTTCCGTCCACTTTAAGGGAGCAGAACTCGGGTTTCAGAACCACAATCCGACACCGTTCTAACAGTTATATGCTTCTTTGACCAGCTCTAAAATGTAAAATACCACAACAGCAATCTTGTAGATGTTAAATTAGCTTTCAGGCTTTTGACTCGGCGGTCAAACAAAGCTCTGTGCCGGAGTCTGTGCGCGTACTGGGCCGAACGGAACCAGAACACCCCCACAGACCACGGGCTGACAGAACTTCACCTAAAAGCTCCCACAGCGTGTCAAGGAGTTGAACAATAACAATCTCTCAGCTTCAAATGATAAAAACATGCAGAATCTGCCTGCTTTGAACACTTCCAGCCAAAATCATTATCCTCAAGAGTTTAAAACTTGGATCCTCTTATGCAAACATGACGTTACAGTTCATGACTGAGACCACAGATATCAATAAACTTTCAGAACCGTTTACGGGCCACCAGATGTAAGAATTAATGAGGAGGTCAATATTAATACTGACCTCCTTTTTATCTTAATTAATCTACTTATTCAGATTGAATAGTAAATGTTCACGGATTCTGTTCTTTTTCAGTTTACCCAATATTTCTGTGATCTTTATGATGGATAAATACACAAAGCCATTAAGTGACAAAGACGTTAACTTAGTTTGATATGTCAAAGAGACACTATCATTTATTTAAAATAAATCCACTAAATTAACACCATTACACTTGATTGACATGATTTCACTTTCTTTCAAATTAAACGTCAGCAAACTTAAATTCAACACAACAGACATAAATATTGGATGTTAACATATTTAGACTGTGGGCTCTTTAAACTTAAAATAGTTTCCAGCTTAGGTTGAGAGGGAAAAGAAATAGGAAAGATTTATGGAGGAAGAAAAGTTAAGAGTTTTAGGGAGTTATCTTGATGTGTTTAACCAGAAACATGGCAGTTCTCCGGCCGATTAAAGCTACACGTTGGTACCCTTGGCAAAGCATTTGACGACTTGTTACCTCGTGAAGATGGTCAGTCTCCCTCGGTCCAGTTTGGTCAGTTCGTTTACCATTCTCAGCGTCTCCAGACGTGCGCCTTGACTCGAACCGAAGTAACGGCAGCTCCTGGTGCTGTTGTTCAAGATAAGACGTTCCTTAAAGGAATGTCAATAAAAGAGAGCTTTTCAGCTGTTGAAGATGGCTTATAACTTGGCATGTTATAAGTCTTTAACTGAATGACGTGTCCTTAGCGTGTGACTAGACGATCATCAGTTCTTTGGAGAAGACCATGGTTTGAGGCTTACTCCAGCAGACTTCCTAGAGAAAGTAAGATGTGAAGGTTTTAACTGAGACGTGACCCAGAAAATGTGTTCTTTCTGATTGGCCGAATGGCATCATAAGTTGATGTGAGGATGACATCAACATGTTGAAAGGGGGTCAAAAGATTAGTTTGTCAGAAAGATAAAGTGTTAGTTTCAGATGTCAGCATTTTATCATAAAACTGATTCCTTTGCTTTAACACTTTAACAAAATACTGTTGGTTTGATTAAAACAACGTCATTAAGCATTACATATGGGACCTATTAATGATAATAGCTTGATTATTAAATAGGACAAAAACAAAAGTCTCTGGATGTCTAGATTGTCCTGAGCTCAAGCTAAAATGAATGAGATAAAGTGTTCCTTTTATCTTCACATGCAAGTTCGAGAGGAGAGGAGAAATCCTCCATGTACAACATTTTGAATTAAGCAGAGTATTTGATTTATCTGACATTAAAATGTACTGATGCTCTTACAAATAAAATTATTCTTTTGATCACATCAGCCTAAAATCAAAGATAGAAATAGTCTCTTTTGGTGACTATATTTATCAGATTACAGCTTAATGAATGATTTTGTAGTAAATGTCTTGCTTTACTGAGAGGTCAGTAAAGGTCATCACTGGACAGTTCAAAAACCTTAATTTGACCCTGGGTAGGCCCACTACACCCACTTCAGTTTGCCTACCAACCTGGCATTGGAGAGGAGGATGCCATTATCTACCTTTTACACAGCTCTCTTTCTCACCTGGAGAATACTGGGAGCACAGTGAGAATCATGTTTTTTGATTTCTCTAGTGCTTTTAATACCATCTGACCTATGATATTGAAGGACAAGCTGGAGAACACAGGTTTGGACCACCACCTCATCACCTGGATTACCTCACAAAACGACCACAGTATGTGAGGATCCAGGGTTGTCAGTCAGACATGGTTGTCTGCAGCTTGGGGGCTCCACAAGGAACAGTCCTTGCCCCCTTCCTCTTCACCCTCTACACCGCTGACTTCCAGTACAGCTCTGCAAGCTGTCACCTGCAGAAGTTCTCGGATGACTCTGCTATCGTTGGCCTTATCAAAGATGGAGATGATGGGGAGTACAGATAATTGACTCAGAACTTTGTGGAGTGGTGCCAGAGGAACTGTCTGCAGATCAACACAGGAAAAACAAAAGAACTTGTGGTGGACTTTCGCAGGTCCAAACAATCTCCTACTGTGCCAGTGAACATTCAGTGAATGGACATTGAGATCATGAGGTCCTACAAGTACTGTACCTGGGTGTTCATCTTGACAACAAGCTGGACTGGACTGTCCACACAGCTGCCCTCTACAAGAAAGGACTGAGCAGACTACATTTAGTGAGGAGACTCAAGTCCTTCGGTGTGCGGGGGGCTCTTCTCAGGACCTTCTTTGATGCTGTGGTGGCATCAGCCATCTTCTATGGAGTGGTCTGTTGGGGTAGCAGCATCTCCACTGCTGTCAGGAAGAGACTGAACAAGATCCTCAGGAAATCCAGCTCTGTCCTGGGGTGTCATGTTGACCCAGTGGAGGTGGTGGCAGACAGGAGAATGAGGACCAAGCTTCAGCGCATGCTGGAGTTCCGGTCCCACCCCATGCACCACTCTCTAGCCGCATCCAAACATTTAGTAAATGTACGAGGAACAGTCTTTAAACCGAAGGGTAAGGCTTTGAATTCATAAGCATTCCCTTATGCCTCATCCTCACCTAAAGCATATTGCGCTTCCAAAAATCTCCAAACGCACTGTACTGGCTGCTTGTCAACAGATGACTGTCCTCATCTAACGCGTCTGCAGTGGGAGGAGGAGCGTGTTGGTCCTCTTCCGGTGGTGGTGTTTGTTTATTTCCGGTCTCAGAAAAATGGCGGACGCAATACGAAGAATTGCCTTGTTGTACTATCTACAAAGCAGCAACACGCAGACGCCGTGCACAACGACGATTCTGGATTCACCCCACATTAGAGAGGCGTCATGGATTCGGTGAATTTCACCATCTGATCCAGGAGCTGCGCGCAGACGAGGAGCGCTTTCAGCGGTACTTCCGTGTCACCCGCGCCCAGTTTGACGACCTGCTGTAAGTTTCTCCTCCATGTTTACCTGTTTACATGTTGCGTGATCACATGGCAGAGTCTCTCCTGATTGGTCCTGATTGTTTGCTGCTGAGCAGCGAGCTGAAGCGAGCTGTGGAAGCACGGCATTCCGTGCTTCCACAGTCGCTGCTCGGATGCGACGCGGGAGTAGGAAACAGCTGCTGCTCACTTTCGCGCTGCTTGTATGCTGTAGATGCGCCGCGACACGACCCGCTGCTCCAAGATTCGCGTCCCCATAGACTTCAATGTAAAGTGGCTGCTTCGGCTGCGCGAGATGCGTGCGGTGGGGATCCAGCATAAGTTTCAGCGCATGCTGGAGTTCCCGTCCCACCCCATGCACCACTCTCTGACAGCCCTGAGCAGCTCCTTTAGTGACCGGCTGTGGCACCCTAAGTGTGTGAAGGAAAGATACCGTAGGTCTTTCCTTCCGGCCGGCGTTAAGATTATACAACACCCGCTGCTCTCATTAGTTCATCTGAAACTTACTTATTTTTATATTTCGTTCTATACTGTTGCGGTGTTTTGGTACTAATTTGTATTATTTGTGTATATATAGATTTTAATACTTTTTTTAATTGGTTCTGCTCTGTCCTCTGTGCTGCTGTGGCAATGCAAATTTCCCCACTGTGGGATTAATAAAGGAATCTTAATCTTTAAAGCTAACATGTTAGCTGATGAACTGTTGCTCCTCGTTGTGTTTTGCTGTCACCACCCCCAGACACCTCATGTGGTCCCTGCGGGCCACCAGGTGCCCGCGGGCACTACGGTGGTGACCCCTGATTTATTATATGTGTTGTGCAATATTGGCTTATAGTTATGCAAGGTACATCAACATACATTGTACCGTACATAAAAATAATCCTTAATACATTTGAAGATAATTATGTTTAGCATTTTTGTATTGGGTAGATCATTTTGACTTGGTTGCTTTATAAGTAGCTCGCATGCTGAAAAAATGTGAGCACCCCTGGCCTAGACCATAGAAACCACACCAGGACCAAAAAGACACTAAACCAGGACTAAATGCATCCAGACTATAGAAACAACTCCAGGACCCTATGAACCACAACTGGACCAAAGACTCCAAACCTGTACTACGTATAGAAACTGCACCTGGACTATAGAAACCACACCTGGACCCCAGAAGCTAAAATATACCATCTCAACAGAAGGCTCCCAGTCAATTTATCCAACACAATGATGAAATGCATCAATGTCAGGACTACTAAATACATCAGTGGGCACAATCCAATAAAAATGCACAGATTTTAAACTTTACTGTCTATATTAACAATACTGTTGAAATTTACCTGGTGTTGGTTTCACTTCTTGCACTGCCTTTCCTGAAAATAAGACAAATGGGTGGTTAAATAAAAAAATATTTTTATACTTTTCATACCGTATTTTAGGATCAGCACTTCCAAATCTGAGACCCCTAGGCCATAGAAACCACAGAAGGACCAAGGACCAAAGACACTAAACCTAGACTATAGAAATAGTGCCTACACTATAGAAACTACAGCTGGACCAAAGACACCAAACCTGGACTACATACACAAACTGCACCTGGACCATAGAAAACACACCTGGACCAGAAATGCTAAAATCTACCATTTCAACAAAAAGCTCCCAGGTCCATAATTCCAACACAATGATGAAATGCATCAAAGTATGTCAGGTCTACTAAATCCATCAATGGACACAATCATATAAAAATGCACAGATTTTAAACTTCACTGTCTGTATTAACATTATTGCTGAACTTTACCTGGTGTTGGTTTCACTCCTTGGACTGCCTTTCCCGAAAGACAAATGGGTGGTTACCGGTAAATAAAAATATATATTTATCTATTTAATACCATATTTTAGGATCAGCACTTTCAAATCTGAGGTGCCAAGACCATAGAAACCACACAAGGACCAAAGGCACTAAACCTAGTCTATAGAAACTGCTCCTGGACCATAGAAACCACACCAGGACGACAGAAGCTAAAATATATAATCTCTACAGAAAGCTCCCAGTCCATTTATCCAACACTATGATGAAATACATCAAAGTATGCCAGGTCTACTAAATCCATATGTGGGTACAATCAAACAAAAATACCGGTACACAGATTTTAAAATCAACTCTCTATATTAGCATTACTGTTGAACTTTACCTAATGTTGGTTTCACTCCTTGGACTGCCTTTTCTGAAAGTAAAGCAAAAGGAATGGTTAAACACAAAAATGCACACATTTTAAACTTATACTGTCTATATTAATGTTACTGTTGAACTTTACCTGGTGTTGGTTTCACTCCTTGGACTGCCTTTTCTGAAAGTAAAGCAAAAATAATAATAATACCCTGATGCATGCTCAATAATCCAGGTAGAAAAATCTAAAAAAGCTAAGTCTGGTCCTCTGGACATTCAAAAAGAAGATGGCAGACTACAGGAACCACTTGCGATTCAACCTTAGATGCAGACAAAGTGGCATCATTCCCAAGAGCCTGGAACTGAAATTGTCCATCAGCGGGCACCGGGCACCAGGCAAGCAAGATCCTTCAGAAGGCACAGACGCAGCTGCTGAATGAATGGGTGAGACAGACCAATTTTACTATTGAGGCCTTGAAGGCCAAAGAAGAGCACATTAAACAAAAACTAACAACGTGCCTAGATCAGACCACACTTCAGCAAGTGATGGACTGTACAGATCAGGCACGCTTAGCACAGCATGTCAAGTCCAAGACTCAACAACAAAACAAATTTAACTTACTGATAACTCGTCAACACCATCACAATTCCAATAACAACACATTCGGTGTAAGACAACACTCCGCTACACAGTTACATGCCAGTGAGACAGAAAAGTGGGTGAAGAATAAATCTGACAGACAGCTCACCCAGCCAGAGACAGAGATTCTTGCCAGGGGACTAAACTTTGCAGTGTCACCAAGTAGAATTACGCTGGTGGAGATGATCACAGCCACTGAGTCAGCCATCCGTAACATAAAATTAAAGAGTTTGAAGCAGAACAACTCAGATTAGAGTACGTCCACACCTAACTGCAGGAGCCTCCAGTTTACATTCAAAGTCAATGGGGGACGCGCCTCCATGCGCGTATTGGCGTCGGGCGTCACGTCACGTGCGTGTTGAGCGTGCTGGAAAGCGTTTTTCCGTGCACGTGAACCCGCGTCAGCCTCCAAAGCACGCCTCCAACATGCTGAAGATTTCGCCGTTCAAACGTTCAAACGTTCAAACGCCGTTCAACTCTCCCTGATTGGTTGATCAGGGAGAGTCGGGGGGAGAAGAGAGGGGGAGAGTCCCTATGTGACGCGGAAACGAGGGGACGGGGGTATTGCGCAACTATGTGACGTATTGTTTGTGGGACACAGAAAAAACCCGCAAGGTCGTGTACTATGGAAGAGAAACTCATTGTAGCTGTGTGTTCGCGACAAGTCCTTCACGACCAGTCAAGTCTGCTCTACAGAGACAGAAATAAAAAGCTCCTTGCCTGGCGGAGTGCAGCGAGGAACTCGGTATACCGGCAAGCTCCTCCCACACACCCCGCCGCCACACCGCCGCAGTTTCGCTTTCTGGTCTGGACACCACTGTGGGTCCAGTGCGTCCACTTGCGTGCGTGACGAGCTTTTTGGAAGTTGAAACGCTGTTTAGGTGTGGACGTACCATCAGAGTCAAAGTTTCAGCCTGTCTCAGTAATGCCAAACCACCACCTTCCAACATCAGTAGAGAAGAGAGGGATGCACTCATCACTCTTAGCAAGGACAAAAACATCATAATTCTCCCAGCAGACAAAGGAAGGTGCACAGTGATTTTGAACCAGAAAGACTATCATGAGAAAGTTATGTCACTCCTTAGTGACTTAACCACTTATGAACCGCTGAAAAGAGATCCAGGAAGTGGTTACAAGAAGAAGTTGATAGATTGCCTGAAAATTTTGAAGCAGGACAAGGCTATTGACAATATTCTGTACCACAGACTGTACCCAGGGGAGGCCACGCCAAGTCTGTATGGTTTACCCAAAATCCACAAACAAGGTGTACCTTTAAGACCAATTGTTAGCATGATTAACTCTGTCACTTACAATGTTTCCAAATATCTGGCATCTGTACTCATCCCTTTAGTTGGCAGCTCAGAACACCACATACAGAACACCATGGACTTTGTGGATAAGGTGAGGGATGTCATCATGGAGACTGATGAAACAATGGTCTCTTTTGATGTCACATCACTCTTTACGTGCATTCCTGTTGATGAGGCAGTAGAGGTGGTCTGTTTAAGGTTAAAATCAGACACCACTCTGAACAGCAGGACCACGCTTTCCACAGAGCAACTGTGTCAACTCTTGAAACTGTGCCTGCAGTCAACCTACTTCACATATGGGGAGCAATATTATAGGCAGAAACATGGGTGTGCTATGGGGTCTCCAGTTTCTCCTATTGTTGCCAACCTGTACATGGAGGAGGTAGAAAAGAGAGCCTTGACGTCCTTTTCAGGGAGACCACCAAGTCATTGGTTCAGGTATGTTGACGACACCTGAGTTAGTCCAACATTTCACTGATCACATCAACTCTGTGGATAAATATATCAAGTTCACACGAGAAGATGTGAAAAATGGCAGGTTGGCTTTCTTGGACTGTGAGGTCTCAGTTTCTGATAGAGGAAATTTGCAAACTGAGGTGTACCGCAAACCCACCCACACAGACCAGTATTTACAGTTTGACTCCCATCACCCTCTGGAGCACAAGTTAGGAGTCATCAGGACTCTGTATCACAGAGCAGACAGCGTCCCCACTAACTCAGGAGCCAGACAGAAGGAGAAATCACACACAAAACAGGCTCTAGAGAAATGTGGATATCCTAACTGGGCCTTCCTGAAAGCAGAGAAGAAACCCAAACAGGACTCCAGCCAGCCATCAGGTGAAAAGAAGGAACCCAGACCCAGACCAGTGGTCATTCCGTATGTTGCGGGAGTTTCAGAGACATTGAGACGTTTATTTTCTAAACACAACGTCCCAGTGGTAATACATTACGGCAAAGACTGGTTCATCCCAAAGATCCAGTCCCCTGGCACAAACAGAGTAATATTGTGTATGCTGTTCAGTGTCAGGAGGGCTGTGATCAGTCTTAAGGCTGAAATACAGCTGAGCGTCCTCAGGTACGCCACTCTACGCGCGCATTTTGTGCGCATGTGTTTTGCTGCTATACTTCAGAAACTATCAGCTTTCAAACGCTCGCGTTCTCCTTGTTGTAATATGAGCAGCTGCGCACGGAGGGGACTCAACTGAGCTCGCTGATTGGTCACTTGCTGACACGCCTACTGAATTGATTGACAGCTTTCAGTCAGCTCAAAGTGAAACCTCGAGAATGCATCATGAGCAGCTCGCTCAGACTTCTGCGGTGTTCTGATACGGTGTTTCTACTATATATGTTATAAAAAGTTCTCTCAGAAATAAAAATAATAACAGGGAGTGCTTTTCCTGCAGCACACAGTCCACCAGGGAATATTTAAAACATTGCGCACCCAGGTAGGACCTGAATTCATTCATTTCATTCATCGAGTGAACGGAGGAAGAAGTGATTACTTGACTTTAGGCAAAAAAACAAAAGAAAAGGCCCGATCAGCGATAAAGAAGGGGAATTTATTTCATTTGTGTAACATACAAAACAGTCCGGCGCCGGGGAAGTTTATGGTCAGACACCGCGCATCGCGCACGTAAAAAAAAAGCTTTGCGCGTATGTGCCCTGAGGGGCTACGCGGGGCTACGCTTTTGCCTTGGCGTACGTACGTGGCGTATAGGCGTATCGTGAGGACGCTCAAGTGTATCTCGGCCTTTATATCGGGGAAACTAAACAGCCACTGGCCAAAAGGATGGCCCAGCACAGAAGATCAACATCATCAGGTCAGGACTCTGCGGTCTACACTCATCTCCAGGCCAGCGGCCACACTTTCAGGGATGAAGAAGTTCACATCCTTGATAGAGAGGAATGATGGTTTGAGAGAGGAGTAAAGGAGGCCATCTTTGTGAAAAGAAACGTCCATCATTAAACCGGGGTGGAGGCCTCCGGGTTCAACTGTCCCCCTCTTACAATGCTGTTATTGCTAGTATCACTCAGCCCTCTGTGAATAGCAAACAACCATCAGGGTGCTAACGATCCATCGTTAGGCTGATGGTCCTCCTTGATCATGTGAGCAGCTGGTTTCAGGCTGTCATCAGCCAACTGGTTGTTCCACTGTGAGAGGGTGCTATTTCTAAGACTGAACTGAATACAGCAGTTCAGACTGAGGAAGTCTTTCGGACGAAAGACGAAACGTTTCTACAATTGTTTTGCTTTGTTTTGTTTTGTTTTTTGAATGTCCAGAGGACCAGACTTAGCTTTTTTAGAATAATAATAATACATTTTATTTGTAGGTGCCTTTCTTGGCACTCAAGGTTACCTTACATTGTCAATCATAAAAACAGACACAATATTATATACACAGTAAAAACAAGTAAAATGATTTAAAATAAGACAATGCAATAGCTATCATAGTGCATAGGCTACTTTAAACAGGTGAGTTTTGAGTTTGACTTTGAAATGTGGCAAAGAGTTTGTGTCGCGAATATCAGGTGGGAGTGAGTTCCAGAGCTGGGGAGCAGAGCAGCTGAATGCTCTGCTCCCCATAGTAACAAGACGGGCAATGGGAACAATGAGCTGAATAGAAGAGAGGATCTGAGGGTACGAGCAGGTGTAGCAATGTGAACAATGTCCGAAAGGTATGGCGGAGCGAGGTTGTGGACAGCTTTGAATGTAAGGAGGAGTATTTTGTAATTGATGCGATATGGGATGGGAAGCCAATGAAGCTGTTGTAAAACAGGTGTGATGTGATGGATTGAGGGGGTCTGTGTAATGATATGGGCAGCTGAATTTTGGACCAGTTGTAATTTATGGAGGGTTTTCTGAGGTAGGCCAAACAGAAGAGAATTACAATAATCTAAATAAGAGGTGACCAGACTGTGGACCAGAACAGCAGTGGAGTGAGGAGTGAGGGAAGGACGAAGACGATTAATATTTCGAAGATGAAAGTAGGCTGACCGAGTGATATTATTGACATGGGAGGAGACGGAGAGGGTGCTATCAAGGATGACACCCAGACTCTTAACCTGATGGGAGGGAAAGATGGAAGAGTTATCAACCGGAATGGAGAAGCTATGAAGTTTGTTTAGTATTGATTTAGTGCCAATTAAAAGAAGTTCTTTTTTATTGCAATTTAGTTTAAGAAAGTTTAAATGTGAACCAATGTTTTATTTCAAGCAGACAATCAGTGAGGGACGAAGGTGGAAGTGTAGAATTAGGTTTGGTTGAAAGATAGATTTGAGTGTCATCTGCGTAGCAGTGAAACTGTATATGATGTTTGCGAAAAATAAAACCAAGGGGGAGAAGGTAAATGATAAACAACAAGGGTCCCAGGACTGAGCCCTGTGGAACACCTGAGGTAACAGAAACAGGATGAGACATGGATGATTTTAATTGAACAAACTGAGTGCGGCCAGAAAGGTATGAATGGAACCAGTTGAGAGGTGTATTTACAATGCCAAGAGAGGAAAGTCTGTCCAGAAGAATATTGTGTGAAATTGTGTCAAAGGCCGCAGTCAGATCAAGCAGAAAGAGTATGGATAATAAACCAGAGTCAGCAGCAAGGAGAAGGTCATTGGTGATTTTAATGAGTGCTGTTTCAGTACTGTGGAGCGAACGGAAACCAGATTGAAATTGTTCATATAAATTATTGCAAGACAGATGAGCATGAAGTTGAGCAGCTACTGTTTTTTCAAGAATTTTTGAGATGAATGGAAGATTTGAAATGGGGCGAAAATTATTGAGATTATTTGGATCTAAACCAGGTTTTTTGAGTATTGGAGTTACAGCAGCTGTTTTGAGAGCAAGGGGAACAACACCAGTGGTAAGGGAAGAATGTATAATATCTGTAATGAAAGGGGACAGAGAGGGAAGAGTAGCTTTGACCAGAGCAGTAGGGAGGGGATCTAATTGACAGGTTGAAGATTTTGATTTTTGAATTAGTTTGGAGATGTCATTGATTGAGGGGAGAGTAAACACAGAAAGTGAATTATGGGCAGCTGGAACTGTAACAGATGACATTNATTTTCTGCTTCCCGAACTGAAGACAAATACCTCAAATCTTCACATAGATTGATAAATTCGTCTGGTTTTAAATTGTCCACTATTAAAGAGACCAGAGCCCTCTGCCCGATTTTACGTCACAGATGGTACATTCGTGTGTAATTGGATTTCCCAAGAATAAACATGGCGCAAAGTTTAAAATCAATTTAAAATCAAAATTGAATATATTTATAAGTTTGTTTGCAAAGACGAACATAGTTGAATGATGAAATATATTTATTTTGGGCAATTTTATGCATAGTTACAAAATCATGTCAGTAAACCTTTAAGCTGAAGACGTTTAGATATGCAGATAGGGTATTTGATATCTCACAGTGGGAGAACACTTTAAATTCCTGATAAAGGCTCAAGTATACTGCACGCGGTGCGCTTCAGCACCGCTCCGGTCCGACCTCCGCAGCAAATACGCACCCATTTTAATCAATGAGATAAAGTACACTGGCTCCGCACGGCGGCGGAGAGCTGCTGCGAGCGGACGGCAGTCCGTCAAAATTAGAAATTTTTCTATTTCTGCCGGACGCCGGAGCTGCGCCGCAGTCAACTTTTGAAGATTACGTCGCACCAACAGGAAAAGGAACGAGCACAACTTCCGTATTTACAAAATAAAATCACCACGGGCGGACTAATCCTAGCTCTATACGGATTTATTTGTACAAAAATGCTGTCAAACTATCATTTATGACTATTCTATGACTAAACTATTATATTTATGACTATGACTACACCTAATAACGCAATACAAGAAATAAATAAATAAAAAAGTATTTTATTCTGAAATGTAAACATCACTTCCTGTTGCTCAAACCATGTCCTGTCGCTTATTTACGAGAGAAGATCAAGGCAGCCTTTACTGTTGTTCTCCTTCTTCCACCGAATGAATTGTTTTGTTCTGACTTCATTATTTATCACTTGATTTATCGCGCAATCTCGCAATTCCCGCGCATGCGTCTTGGAGCAGCGCATCCAGGCGGACCTGAGCAGAGCGCATGTAGTGGACTTTGGACTTGCTCAGCTGCGACCTGCGGACCGGAGCGGACTCGGACCGCGTGCAGTATACTTCCCCAGTAAGGTGTGAAAATGATGGTAGCAGCTTCAAGCTGCAAGGCTCGTCTTGTGTCGGGAGAGGAAAAAACTCCAACTGACACGCAGCTCGAAACTTTGTTTACACAGCACGGTGCATTCAAGAACATATGGGAACTTTTAAATTCAGAAAGAAACAAGCCATAATCAAACAGAACCGAGCTCGGTAAACAAGCCAACTACACAAAAATGTGGACTTTCTAACAGCTTTGTTAATAAAAGTTATTAAAGTTTGAATGAATATACTTCATTGGAATCAGACTTTTTAAAGAGAAAGTCGGCCTTTCGTTGTTTGATCTGTAAGTGTTATGTTTAAATTTTAAGTGATTCAGCTGTTTTTGGTTTTGTTATGCAGGAATTTTTTTTAGACATTTATTTTGTACAGTTACAACTTTGTTAAGCTGTGTGACAACTGGGACAAAGCTTTGACTCAGAATTATATTTTTGTTACTACTTTATGGAAAGCAAAATATATCAAGATGTATATCATATATCATGATTTTTGTAATAAAAAAAAGAGATATTAATTTTGATCCATATCACCCAGCCCTAAGAATGTGTATTGCTAGAATGTGGGAGTGTCCCTCAATGATTGACTGACAGCTGTCCTCATGTCGTGGAAGAAGTTCGAGTGGTGCTCAAAATAAAAGAATATATTTTTCAGAACAAGTTTGAAAAAGAACTGGAGACCATATTGAAGCTGGCAGTTTTTTAAAAAAAAACATCTGTCAGAGAAGCTGTACCCACAAGCTGACGTTCACTGACTCTTCCACATCTGAGGGAGAAGAGGATGAGGCGTGCCCCCTAGGGCTGCAACAACGAATCGATAAAATCGATAAAAATCAATTATTAAAAGTGTTGGCAACAAATTTCATTATCGTTTTGTTGTGTCGCGAGATTATGCGTCTTTCATGGCGCTGCGGAGCCGTTTTGTTTACCGGTAGAGTGTTGTCAATGCTGGCTGACTGAATAAAGTTTGAAAAGAAAAAAAAAAAACTGCAGCACGAGTTAAACAAAGCAAGCAGGGATGTTTTCAGAGGAAATTAAGTGCATTTTTACAAATGACAGACGCAGAGAAAACTGTTCGACCCAAGTCCTCCAAAGTGTGGGAGAACGACGCTTCACAAAGATAAAAACTGCAATGAAATGTGACGACACGACACGGGAGAACCACGGAGATAAATATAAACATGTCGGAGTCACAAGGAGGATGAAGAAGCTGAACAGCAGATTATTTTTTAAATTTTATTTATTTATTAACGTCAGTCTCTCTAGCCGTTTTCGCACTGCACAGCCCAGCTCGTCCCGGGTTGCCCCTGAGCCCAGCCTGGCCCGCCCCCCGCTCATTTCGCATTGTGCAGAGATTATTATTAGTCATGGGCGTAGCCAGGATTTTATGAGGGGCGGTTCCTTTACTGTATAGGAAAAGTGGACTCCTGGAAAAAGTAATACGCCTCGGTGGTTCACTGGAAGCCCGTCGGGTTGCCGCTCTGAATTTTATCAGAGTCAGAGTCAGAGAGTCTTTATTGTCATTTGCACCGCATGTGGTACATGTGATGAAAACGAGATTATGTACACGGGGTCCCAGTTACATCCAACAACAAATGCAAGAGAAAAACAGTAATAACATCTAGGATTAACTAAGAGAAACATCAACTAGTAATACACTAAGCCCTAATGTAGTAGAAAAACATCATTATAAACAGCAGCACGAACATGAGTCTGTATGAGCAGATGGTCACAGATGAACACAGCAACAAGAAACAGATCAGCATCAGCATGATGTGATATTTTGCAGTGTTTATTCTTATTATTTATTTATTCATGAGTCTAACAGCCTCAGGGTAGAAGCTGTTCCTCAGTCTAGTGGTTCTACATTTGATGCTCCTCAACCTCCGTCCTGAGGGGAGTGGGGCAAAGAGTGAGTGTGCTGGGTGAGTGAGGTCTTTCATGATGCAGGTGGCTCTTTTCCTGCATCTGGAGGTGTAAATGTCTGTGATGGTGGGGAGACTGACTCCAACAGACTTCTGTGCAGCCTTCACCACTCTCTGTAGAGCTTTCCTCTCTGCAACTGTGCAGCCTCCATGCCACACATTGATGCTGGAGCACAGGATGCTCTCCACTGCACACCTGTAGAAGGAGGTGAGGACTGGGCTGCTCAGACCAGCTCGTCTCAGCCGTCTGAGGAAGTAGAGTCTCTGATGACCTTTCTTGATCAGGCTGGTGGTGTTGTTGCTCCAGCTGAGGTTATCATTCAAGTGTACACCCAAGTACTTGTAGCTGGAGACCACCTCCACCGCAGATCCACCTATGTTCAGTGGGGTGTGGGTGTGTTTGTTCCTTCTGAAGTCCACAATCATCTCCTTTGTCTTCTTCACATTCATGTGAAGATTATTCTCTTTGCACCAGCTCTCCAGGTGTAACCGGGTTCTGCTTCACTCCACTGTACCAAGCCAGCTCAAGTGACCCCTCGACTCTGCGTTGTGTAGTTTTTAAGGAAGACAAGGGGCTTCTGCGTGATCAGTCAGTTTATTTCTTGAATGAGAACACATCAGGGTTCGAATCAGTGCAACAGTTCAGCTTCGTTCAGCACACTCTGGTGCAGCTTTCACAGACTGGCCCATTACAGTAAACAAATCATATTTTACAGAACATACAATGAAAATACAATAATACATGAGGTACCTGAATGAGAACACATCAGGGTTCGAATCAGTGCAACATTTCAGCTTCGTTCAGCACACTACAACAGAGCATTATGTTAGCTTATTCTTTTACTCAGCACATGAAGTGTTGTCTAATATTAACAAACATAAAAGTACAAGAATTGGTGCCAGGCACATATCTAATAAATATTAATTAGGGATGTGCCGATCAGGTTTTTTGAAACCGATACCGATCACCTATGTGTGACGATCACCGATACCGATCACAATTACCGATTGCCTATATGTGAGCCGATCACATAAACCGATCACCGATCACCGATCAAATGGCTTACCTGTAATTTATGAGTGCTGCTTCTGGCTACAAGATCTGAAAACTTTTCAGATCTTGTAGCCAGAAGCAGCACTCATGTTATTTTCAGAACCATAAAATCACCATAATTCAGACAAAAACATATTTTTACTAATTTATTTCAGAGAACAAAGTAAATAAAAGTAATTATCAACTGCATTATCAAAGAAAAATGTTTACCTTACTAACTTTCAATAAAAAAAAAGGTTTTTTATTGTTTTTTTTTAAACACATCTATTACTTCATATAAAAAACTAAAATACCCCATTTGCTACTTAAAGCTGCACTGTTGGCTGTTTTTACAAATGGCTTTATAAATACGTAAAGTATCATTATTATTATTATTTTTTAATAATTTCGTGCTTTTTTGAACAACTTCCTGCGGGAACCAGGAACCGGAGTTGGTGGCGGTAATGCACCACATGTTGTTTGCCAACCGCCATTAAAAACCAAGTAGAAGAAGAAGAAGAACCAGGAACTGAAAATACCGCCTCCGCCATTTTACATTCATTAGTTCCAGCACTCGGCAGTCGGCTTTTGGAGGACTGTTTCTCCCATAAGAGGATGCCTCATACGGATAAATTAACTGGAAACACTCCCTGATCTCTGTGAATGTCTCAGGACTGGAGCAGCAGCCGCGATCGCTCCGCCGAGCGCTCCCACAGCGCCGCGCGAGACCAGCAGCTCATGGTATGAGCTAAGGCTAACATGCTAAACCGGACCCCAGAGCTGCAGATTCGACAGCCGGCTTTGTGCGATCAGAGGTTCCTGGAGCTCGCCTCGATGTCGGACTGGAAGCAGAAGATATCGGGGGACACCCAGCTAACTTGGAATAACAAAGCCGACAGCCTTTTTGAAGCCGCAGCTAAACTGGACTGCCCGTAACTGCGCAGCGGACTCGGTGGGGCTACTCGGTGGGGCTACATGCTAACAGGTGTTGCTAATGGCGGCGCTGGCAGACGGCTTTTGGTAAGTTATTAAAACGTATTAAAACATTTTAATGACGAATTAGGTTTGTTGTGTTGAAGGACTTCGTCGAAATTCCTCCACGAGGTACTTTTTCGTCGCACGTTTTGCAGTTAGCAAACTTCGCATCACAGGCTCTGTGATCGGTAATTGAAGGCAAAAGCCGATCACATCCGCTTTAATGATTATCGGTGCCGATCGATCGGTGACCGATCGATCGGCACATCCCTAATATTAATTGCACACAATTTATCTGAGTTGATAAGAATTATGTTTTAGCTGTTGCTAACACTTTTCTATGCTGTGTGCTGAAGAGTGCAACTCACCTCTGGTGCAGCTTTCACAGACTGGCACTGAGCACCGGAGCCTGCAGCATATAACCAGCCACACAGAGAGGAGGGGCGCTATTTCCCATTGCACTGATACATATGAAACAAGTGGAATTCTACAATCTAAACACTGTTACACAGGTGTTCCACCTCCTGTCTGTAGCTGGACTCATCATTGTTTGTGATGCATCCCACCACCGCTGTATCATCTGCAAACTTAACAATATGACAGCCTGGATGTGTGGCTGTACAATCATATGTGAGCAGAGTGAACAGAAGAGGGCTCAGCACACATCCTTGAGGAGAGCCAGTGCTGAGGGTTATGGTGGAGGAGGAGAAGTTGTGGATCTTCACGGACTGTGGTCTGTTTGTTAAGAAGTCTAGTACCCAGTTACAAACGGAGGGGCTTAGTCCAAGTGTGGATAGTTTGTCTATCAGAGTTTGGGGGATCATGGTGTTGAAGGCAGATGTGAAGTCCACAAAGAGCAGACGCACGTATGAGTCCTTCTGATCCAGGTGGGTGAGAGCAGTGTGGACCGACTCGGGTTATCTCGACTCGGGTTTGATCCTCACTTGGTTGAACTTATTTTACATTAGTCTTTTATTGGATTTTTAAAAAAGGAGTTTGTGTTAACACAAATAACACAAACTCCTTTTTTTATCCGACACCGCCTCGTAACACAAAAGACATACTGGTCTTTCTCCTTGAAGCACAAACAAGTATTTGCCTTCCCATCTTTCTTGAAACAGTCTTCCATCTGCATCAACTTTTCTCTTTCTGGACATTTTGGGATCACTATTTATATCTCAATTCCACTCGTTGGCATAAATGTAGAAACACTGCCCCAGCTACCGTAGTCGAAAGGCATTGTGGGGCTACCGTAGTTGAAAGGCATAGTGGGAAATGTAGTTTTTAGGGGTGCACCGATTTCAATTTTCTGGCCGATCACCGATTTTTAGAAAGTCTGACCTGCCGTTTCCGATTTTGGCTGATACCGATTTTCAGGTGATAAAAGGTCAAAATGCACCCTAAATTTTCAGGATTTCCCGACCTTTGCTGAGGCAGATGCGATCGGTGGATAAAATCGGCTTCTCATTTAAAGATCGGCCGATCACCGATCTCCCCAAATTAAGGAATTCGGGGCCGATCGATCGGCCGGCCGATTTATCGGTGCATCCCTAGTAGTTTTTGGTCAAAACACGCTCGTATTTATTTTTAGACACTCAAAACTTTTAAGCTAAGCTCTCGTGGGCCACATAAAATGACATGGCGGGCCACGAGATTGACACATGTGTTGTAAATTAAACATAGCATTTCTTGGGTTGCTGTAAATTATGATATAATACATGTAAACTCTTTCTCATTCCAGAAAGCAACAACAAACAATGACAGCCTTCATGATGGAAAGACACCATGCACACCACAGCAAGCAGCTGTCTTGACAGAAAGTATCCTTAAACGATCGTCACTGGCATGAGGCCTTCGTCGATGGATCCACACTTTTAATCCAGGTTACACTCTTCCCTCAAGGACACATTTTACAAAGTAGCTACATATTGTCCAGGTATAAAGCATACATTTGTGTATATTTTACTCTACATTTATTTTTTTTATTATCAATGTTTTACTAACAGAATAGTCAAGTAGCAATGTTTTTAGTATGAATTTCTATGTCAGTCAAATATTCAATTTTGGAATAAAGAGGTAAAAATTAAAACATTTGGGGTTTTTTGCCGATTCATCGATTAATTGGAAAAATAATAGTCCGATTAATCTATTATTGAAATAATCGTTAGTTGCAGCCCTAGTGCTCCCACAGGTGATTCTATGTTAGCTGGAGAGGAGCAGACAGGTAGAGCTAGGGAGAAGGGAGGAGCACAGGAGGAGCAGAGAGACAAGCAGGCAATGAGACAAATCTGATGACTTTTATAACGTGACTCGCGGGAGCTCGCACATCCAGTCTCTGTAATTTGCTGTTTCTGTTGCTTTAGTTTTTGGAAATAAACAATATTAACACTAAAATAGGCACATAAAAAAGTTAAGTCTGGTCCTCTGGACAGGTTAAAAAAAACAGAATTGTATAAACGTCCAGAGGACCAGACTTACCTTGTTTTTTAATTTTCTACGTGTGTTATAGAGCATGCATCAGGATACTAAAATAGGCATATTTGAACAAAACTATATCAAAGGTGTGTCTCTGTTTAACTTGTGATCCCCCCCCAAAAAAACTCTCCAAATATCTCTGTGAAGGAGTGATTTTTAGGTGTTTGTAGTTCATCATAAATATCTGCTAATTTAAATCTTACACTGTATTAAATCATTATTGTGGGAGTGGAGGCTCAGAGGTTAGAGAAGGTGGGCCTGTGATTGGAAGATCGTCGGTTCAACTCCTGGTACTCATGACATCAAAATGTGGGTGGGAATGGTGAAACACACTTGCTTCCACCTCATTTGCTCCACTCTGGGCCCTTGAGCAAGGCCCTTAACCCCCACCATCTGCTCCTCCAGGAGCCGTAGATAGCAGCTCTCTGCTCCACATAGAAGTCTGTGGTTACGTCAGGAAGGACATCCGGTTTAAAAATAATTATGAAATATAAATGTCTCCTTCTCAATAGCAGGCTGTTTACCTCTATTATTACCAGTCATGTGGTTTTTAATGTTCAAGTATTTTTAGCAACAGTAAAGTTTATAAATTGTCTTTGATAACAGCAACCTTCATAATGAGCAAGTGTATTATCAGTGGTAAAACTCCTAAAGCTTGACACTGGAAGGGTGATTTAGCTGTTACTTTACTTTGTTAAATTCAGAAGGATGATATTAAAAATAACTTATCACATGTGGTCCTTTGTTCAGAATTAAAAAAAACTTTTTTTCTGTCTTTAAAATTGTTATTTTTTAGTAATACATTGGTATTAATGTATATGTAGACAGAAGATGGTGATTGTGAGGGTAAAATTGTGTGTGTGTGTGTGTGTGTGTGTGTGTGTGTGTGTGTGTTGGTCTATATGTATTGGCCCGACTATGCGCCAGACTACGTACCGACATTATCGGGACATTTGGTATTAGCCAGCCTTTGCCAATGTCCGGATAAATCACAGATTGTATCCAAATATATTAATATGTAAACATTGTTTTTTCTCATCAATATCAGCGTAACTTGTGGCTAAATGGCTCCCTGGATGACTTGGAATGTGCTTCAACACTTAAAATTGTTTTAATAAAAAGTTATTTACATTTATAAAATTGTCGAGCAACGCACCTTCGCGACTTTGTGTGTGTAGTGTGTATCAGTTTGTGTGTCGGATGCGCTAATCGCACCTGTGTGGATGTGTGTAATTATTGCAACTTATACACATCGCGCCAAACTCCAACGCCCCTCCTCTCGTGATGTGGAGACCGCGCGAAACTCCAACGCCGCCCCTCCTCTCGTGATGTGGAGACCCTGTAGTGGGCGGGGGCTCAGGGCGGGGCCTCAGGTGACCGAGTCTTTAAAAGTTAAAGCCCCTTGAGCTTACACGTGCAGAGTTATGGCGTCGTGTGTTGAGTGCATGTAGGTGAGCGGAGATTATTTTTGGAGAGCGATTTAAATAAAATTTTGCAGCGGTAGGTGGACAGAGTGTCAGAGTGTATTGACTTCATTCAGGTAAGAATTAAAAAAATTTTTTTGTTGCTTTTGATGACATCATCTCAAGGAAATGTTAACCTAATCCAGTAGTAACGTGACTTTAACCGCAGCGTCACAAACTGTGAAGACTGTAGAAAACTTTATCAACATTTAGATAAATTAGGAAGTATCTGTGCATGAGTTTTGAGTGCGTGAAGAAAGACGCAGCTCAAACTAGCTGCGGCTAGCGTTAGCATGTAACGTAACTTCACTTCAGAAGCGTGACAACCTTTCAACGCTGTTGAAAACTTTTATAGACATTTATATAAATCAGCGATACTATATATGCATCACTTGTGGATGTTTTTAGTGGTTATTTAGAGTCTTAACGCGACGAAGACAAAATTAAACGCACGTCGCGTTAGCGTCACTACCGTGAACGTGTCACGTCACAATAACAGCGTGACTAACGCTGTAATTTAACATGCGTTAATAGGGTAGAGGGGTTTTAATGTTTCCAACGTCATTTTTCTGCTAATTCTGCTCTTTTTTTTTTTTTTTTTACCTCTGAGCAGTGAGCAGACGGACGAACTGCGTCGTTACGTCATCACGTCATCACGTTGCAGCCTCGTTACGTCATCACGTTGACTGCAGTTTTATGTAGGTATAAGAATACTGTTGTTGGAATACTGAATACTGAATAATACAGAATACTGTATAAGTGTATTGTATAAACTTGAGAATTGTTTTTTAACTTTTTCATATTTTTACATGTACAGGTTTTCAGCTAGTCCAAGAGGTCATTTGGTATTTGGTGAGTCAAACATCCCGCCTTCCTGAAAACAGACAGATGGATTCTTTACTGACTGAGGTCCACGCTTTATCCATCCATCCATGCATCTATCCATCCATCAAACATCCACACATCCATCCATCCATCCATCAAACTTACTGCCTTACTGAACCCAGACAGATGGATTCTTTACTGACTGAGGTCCACGCTTTATCCATCCATCCATCAAACATCCACGCATCATCCATCAAACATCCATCCATCAAACATCCATCCATCTATCCATCCATCCATCCATTAAACATCCTGCCTTCCTGAACCCAGACAGATGGATTCTTTACTGAAGTCCACGCTTTATCCATCCATACATACATCCATCCATCCATCCATCAAACATCCATCCATCCATCCATCAAACATCCAGCCTTGCTGAACCCAGACAGATGGATTCTTTACTGACTGAGGTCCACGCTTTATCCATCCATCCATGCATCCATCCATCCATCAAACATCCACACATCCATCCATCCATCCATGCATCCATCCATCAAACATCATCCATCCATCAAACATCCTGCCTTCCTGAAAACAGACATATGGATTCTTTACTGACTGAGGTCCACGCTTTATCCATCCATCCATGCATCCATCCATCCATAAAACATCCATACATCCATCCATCCATCAAACATCCTGCCTTCCTGAACCAGACAGATGGATTCTTTACTGACTGAGGTCCATGCTTTATCCATCCATACATACATACATCCATCCATCCATCAAACATCCATCCATCCATCCATCCATCAAACATCCATCCATCCATCAAACATCCAGCCTTGCTGAACCCAGAAGGATAGATTCTTTACTGATTGAGGTCCACGCTTTATCCATCCATCCATGCATCCATCCATCCATCAAACATCCACATCCATCCATCCATCCATCAAACATCATCCATCCATCCATCAAACATCCTGCCTTCTTGAAAACAGACATATGGATTCTTTACTGACTGAGGTCCACGCTTTATCCATCCATCCATGCATCCATCCATCCATAAAACATCCATACATCCATCCATCCATCAAACATCCTGCCTTCCTGAACCAGACAGATGGATTCTTTACTGACTGAGGTCCACGCTTTATCCATCCATACATACATCCATCTATCAAACATCCATCCATCCATCCATCAAACATCCATCCATCCATCCATCAAACATCCATCCATCATCCATCCATCAAACATCCTGGCTTCCTGAACCTAGACAGATGGATTCTTTACTGACTGAGGTCCACGCTTTATCCATCCATCCATCCATCAAACATCCATCCATCCATCCATCCATCAAACATCCATCTATCCATCCATCAAACATCCTGCCTTACTGAACCCAGACAGATGGATTCTTTACTGACTGATGTCCACGCTTTATCCATCCATCCATCAAACATCCACACATCATCCATCAAACATCCATCCAAACATCCACACATCATCCATCAAACATCCATCCATCAAACATCCATCCATCATCCATCCATCAAACATCCATCCATCTATCCATCCATCTATCAAACATCCTGTCTTCCTGAACCCAGACAGATGGATTCTTTACTGACTGAGGTTCATGCTTTATCCATCCATACATACATCCATCCATCCATCTATCAAACATCCATCCATCCATCAAACATCCAGCCTTGCTGAACCCAGACGGATAGATTCTTTACTGACTGAGGTCCACGCTTTATCCATCCATCCATGCATCCATCCATCCATCCATCCATCCATCCATGCATCCATCTATCAAACATCATCCATCCATCCATCAAACATCCTGCCTTCTTGAAAACAGACATATGGATTCTTTACTGACTGAGGTCCACGCTTTATCCATCCATCTATCAAACATCCATCCATCCATCAAACATCCATCTATCAAACATCCATACATCCATCATCCATCCATCAAACATCCATACATCTATCCATCAAACATCCTACCTTCCTGAACCCAGACAGATGGATTTACTGACTGAGGTCCACACTTTATCCATCCATCCATCCATCCATCAAACATCCATCCATCCATACATCCATGCATCAAACATCCATCCATCCATCTATCCATCAAACATCTCAAACATCCATCAAACATCCATCCATCCATCCATCAAACATCTATCCATCCATCAAACATCCATCCATCCATCAAACATCCTGCCTTGCTGAACCCAGACAGATGGATTCTTTACTGACTGAGGTCCATGCTTTATCCATCCATTCATCCATCCATCCATCCATCAAACATCCACACATCCATCCATCCATCCATCATCCATCCATCCATCAAACATCCTGCCTTCTTGAAAACAGACATATGGATTCTTTACTGACTGAGGTCCACGCTTTATCCATCCATCCATGCATCCATCCATCCATAAAACATCCATACATCCATCCATCCATCAAACATCCTGCCTTCCTGAACCAGACAGATGGATTCTTTACTGACTGAGGTCCACGCTTTATCCATACATCCACCCATCCATCCATCAAACATCCATCTATCCATCATCAAACATCCATCCATCAAACATCCTGCCTTGC